>JASCZW010004029.1:0-46130 GCA_034211315.2 Aedes japonicus | reverse complement strand
AGCTACTGAATCATAGGTTTTGTACTTTGCGAAAAGTTTGGTAACCGCTGCTTCACTGTATCCATACTTTTCACCAATCTTGCGATGCGATTCACCTTTTCTCGATGTCACGAATAAAACATTTCCGGATCTGCAAGAAAATAGTTTGGCTTGCCACCGTATTATCCATGGTTATTTAGATAACTCGCACTGAATCTTTCTGACCGACAACTAAAATCCGTAAGAAGATCAGCAAACACTTGGAAACGTCAAAAAAATTGAATACGAGGGGTGTTTGGATGTAAAAATTGCATACACATAATATATTTTCAATTGGGCACGTAATTGCGACACACCAAATTTACACCACGTATGGTTCAAAAAATAATTTTGCAAAAATGTATTATCATTGCAAAAATACACATGCATCTTAAAAATAAAAATATTATCATGCTTAGAAAAATATATGAATACGATATAATGAGTTTTTCAATGAGTCCAGAGATGCACGTGTTCATGAGAAAGTGGGCACTTTATTTTGGCCTGTGACTGTATGTGCAATTTTTTGCTGCTATTATTTCGGTGTCCGAAATTTTACGTAGACAGGCTTTAGAAATTTTATCAACTGTTGACAGATGCAAAGATACGATTTATTAAGGCTTACTTCATTTAGAATTGGAACAAACTTTTGCTCATATTGTGGCGCTCCTGGTGGACGGATTTGGAAGTTCTTGGCACCCACGTGTCGGAAATTTTGTCAGCTTCACGTATGTATTTTTGACATTCCGCAAATCGACTGTACTTTGTAAACAATCAACATGGAAGCCGAAAAGAAGGGAAAAATCGTGCACAGTTTTTGGAAAATCCATTGTGGTCTGCATCTAGGCTAGCTAAACAGCTGAAATTGCCCAGAAATACCGTATGGCGCGTTATCAAACGGTATAAGGAAGCATTGACGACGATTCGGAAGCCTCAAGCCAATCGTCGGAGTGGAACTGTCGACCGGAAACTGAGTGGTAAGATTTTGAAGACGATTAAGATGAATCCCAATCTGTCGGACCGTGATTTGGCCAGAAAATTCGGTGCTGCCCATAGTACCGTGAGGAGAACTCGACCCGGGAAGGAATCAAGTCGAATCGAGCTAGCAAACAGCCAAATCGGACCATAAAACAGAATAGTGTGGCCAAAATCCGTGCTCGGAAGCTATACGACCAGGTGCTGACCAAGTTTGACGGGTGTCTTCTGATGGACGATGAAACCTATGTCAAGGCTGACTTCGGGCAAATCCCAGGTCAAAATTTTAACTTGGCAACGGCTCGGGGGGATGTTCCAGCCAAATTTATGTTTGTTTTTGAAGACAAATTTGCACAAAAATTCATGATTTGGCAGGGCATTTGCAGCTGTTGCAAAAAAACGAAAGTTTTCGTTACAAATAAGACAATGACGTCGGAACTATACCAAAAAGAGTATTTCCAAAAACGAATTTTGCCGTTCATTCGATCCCACGACCATCCCGTAATGTTTTGGCCAGATTTGGCAAGCTGTCATTACAGCAAAGTCGTTCAAGAATGGTATGCAGAGAAACGGGTCCAGGTTGTTCCGAAAAACCTTAACCCACCCAAGTGCCTCCAGTTCCACCCTATTGAGAAATACTGGGCAATCATGAAGAGGAGACTCAAGGCAAAGGAAAAGGTTGTCAAAGACATCAATCAGATGAAGACCTGGTGGAATAAGATAGCTAAAACGATGGACGAAGAAGGTGTGCGCCGCCTAATGAGCCGTGTTACGGGAAAAATTCGAGAATTCCTTCGAAACCGTGACGAATAATTTTATCCGTATTTTTTCTTAAAAGTATGAAGAAAACGCTACATTTGTATAATAAGAGATCTTGAAATCAATAATAAATAACTGAAATACAGGCAATTGTTTTTGTTCCAATTCTATCTGAAGCAAGCTTTAGATGGGCTACACTCATGGACTAATATACGAATTCTAGTTGTGTTGTGATAAATTAGCGTACATCACAAAATCTGTTATCAACATACTTAAAATGTCAGCAACATTTGTAAGTTTTCTTTATTTCAATTCAACGCAAGAATTTTCTAGTGAATCAACAATCAATATTCACCGCTTTTCCAACCAACCGCCAAGAATCCTCACCCTCCACACGCCTATGGTGCTACTCAGCTATTCGCCTAAATTGCTTATCCCAATGGATATTTTACTTTTCGTTCAACCCCTCTCACAACCCACCAATGTTCCAATTTTTTCCGGATGGTGCTTTGTTTTCTTTTTCATTTGTTCATTTGCCACTGACCCAGCAGCATCCCGAGTGACGGTTATTGGAGTGTTGCAGAAGAAGCAACGATAGCAGCAGGTTGCCTCTGTCTGCTGATGACAAATCGAAACAAAATCGACTCAATGCAGTAAACCCCAACAACGACAACGATGATGATGCACCGACATGGAAAGTCGGTGGGAGATCGAATCTCCCACCAAGGAGGAGGGAAAATAATAACAAACTACAAATTGACAATGCAGCTTGCCCTCGTCCGGAATAATGCAGATAAACACTGCAGGCAAGCATGATGAAAAATCTGATGCCCTGCCCCCCTCGGGCCGGAGAATCTGGTTTCTCCGGTAACAGTGGCCTGATCCTCGTTTGTCGTGTCAACGGAAGCAGGGACGACTGAGCTTAGAAATTGCATATAATGGTAAAATGAAGTTTCAGTGGGGAACGGGGGGGTCTTGGCGGACTGAGGGGTGCATTTTTCTCCATGTTTTCAATTGAAAGACAACCGTTAACATGATTAGTGCGCTGCAAGACATGAAATAAAATTGAATTCGATTGGTCTGAAATATTGGTTGTATCGATGAATGGCTTAGTAGTTACTAGCTCATGGCAGAGAGATATTGTTCTATGAAATTTATCACATAACATCCATGTCTTCAAACTCTACTGGAATAGATGCTGCTTCATAGGATCGTTCTACCTTTCTGAATTTATTAAAATATTCATGATTTTCAGGGAATCCCCCTTCGTTTCTCATAATACCTTAAGTTAGTTCGTAAAGTTCAACGAAGCAGACAGCGCTCCACATCGAAACTCCGTCTCGAGCACAATACAAACCATCGCAACTATTCCAATTTAATCGACCGTTTCCGAGTCTGCTGCTACCGACCCGGCTACGGTTGGCAATCAGCAGTAGAACTAAGTCCGTTTCATACCTACAAACATTCCAATATCGCATTCCAACGTTTCTATTCATCTTAAGTGAATTGACACAACACGACAGAGGCAGAATCACCAGCGCCAGGATTAATTCACTCTACGATTTGTGACATTCAACCTCCCCAGTAGTCCGGCATTCTTCGCTTTGTGAGCGCGATATTGCCGCAACAACATCTATATAACTGTACCCCCTAATGGCATTATAATAACCTCAATAGCGAACCGGCATCACACACATAAATTGAACTGTTGTTGTAGTTTTGCCGACCTTCCTACCAATATGGAGGCTCCGGCAACTGACGCAACGAACGGCAACGTGGCAGCCAATCTGCATTTTGCAAAGGATTCCGATGCACGGCGGGATGATGCACACACACACATTCATACAAACTACAAGGCGGTGATACCGAATTAATTCCCACAATAAATCATCACTGAGAAGGAATAACTTTTCGACAGTAGAAAGTTTGGTCCTCTGATAGTAGCAGTACGCTAACAATCGGGTTTGATGCGAGAAGACTGGCTCAGAAATTAATCGGGATGGGGTTTCGCGCAGGAATACCAATGATTCAAGATTTCAGACAGTGTATTCGAAATATATCGGACTTGGATAATAGTATTTTATTTTGCTCAATCCATAAGTCCAGAATAGAATTACTCAACTTGTACAGATGAATAAGCTTCTGAAATGCTCAATTTCGCCATCTCAGAACTAAGTTTCAACTTTCAAGAGAACTAAAAATTTTGATTTTGAAAAGAGAAATGTGACATTAATGCAAATATTTGTTACATTTCGGGATTGAAAACCCAAAAGTGGTATCCTCTAACAGACTGCTGTTACTGTAAATTTTTCATTTCATGTGAAAATTGGTAGAATCCACAAAAAGCATCCATTGAGGCAGATTTCCATCATCAGTTCGAATTGTTGATGGTCAAATCTAATAAACTGTACCGTTCGTGATTTTAAATGATCGTTGTAGCGGGTGACGACAGAAAAAATGTCATCCTCTGTGCGTCGATATCATATAGGGAAGCGGAGCCTATCTTGAGCTGAATAAGCAGACCTTCAGTGGAAATCGGTGAATTTGCACTGAATACCGAACACTGAGTACACAATTTATTCACAATTTATTCGTTCACTTACCGTTAATCGTTTAGCAACACACAAAACATTCGATTCTGATAATTTTCTTCCAATTTAATACCGAAGAGTTGCCACTGCTATGTACCTATATTAATAATATCACGAAAAACGTTAATCCCATCCGTGTACATATGTTAATCGTACTGATTTTAATCAAGAAAAAATATAAACAAGTTAACGCTCTTCACAACTACACCCAAAAATGAAGTAGATCATTTGACAGCACTTCACGAGTGTTGTGTAGCATGCATATAACCAAGACAAAATGAAAGGGTTTGTTTGTTATTCTTCCATGAGAATATTGACAACAAGACTCACGATAACGTTGGGCATAAAATGCTCTATGAATGATTGAACACGCACACTAGCGTTGATGTGTACGCTATACAGTATGTGAGCAGTGCCGCCAAATGCAACAGAGATGAAAAAATATTATTAAATGTGGAATTTTATTTTTTGGTAAATATTGAAAAAAATACAATCAGAAGTATGTTATTATTTATTTAATCTATGAAAATTTGTGAGGATATAGTGCAATTAAAGAGAAAACTTGGAGTCTGACTCGAGTATATTCCTTAGTTCGGTTAGATCAATACGATGAATTTCTAGTGCAAAGGTCAGAAATTATGTTGAAAATCTGACTGCTCATAATTTTTACGAAATTTAAGTCTCCGAAAAGTTTTTGTAGACCTAATCTTATTTGCCAGGATTATATATTCTGGATTACTGCGTCCATTTATTGGATAAATTAAACATATATTTACGTTTGAAGTTGGATGACTTCAGAATTTGATGGATATATGTATATATGGTGAGCATAGGTTCCGCTTCCCTATTTTTTTTTTTTTTTTTATATAAATTTCACGTTTATTTAATTTTAGACATTTACAATTAAGCGGTTTCATTTAGCTATTACATTTTCCTGTTGCTGAACTAACTTAAAACTAATATTAGCTGTTGGGAGCCGATTATCCGCGGCCTGCTCGGGCTTAGAAACACATGTACACGCTCTTCATTCACGCTCATCTTTCACACTCACGTTCATACATAAACTCAGCAAAGCACACAAACCAAATACACAAAGGAAAGGGAGAAACTTAGCCTATAACTTAACCTATTTTGAATTCTTGCAATTGACAATTTACAACACATTTATCCAATGCTTGAAATTTAACATGTAAATTTTTCTATTATTCCATCTTCTTTCACGAATCATTTTAATGAAGTTTTCAAGATTGTTCTTCTTGGATTTCAAGTTAAAGCTAATTCCTAACGTTGTTAACCACAAGGCAACTTTGGTTTGATATTGTTCTTTTTGTATGTTTCTAAAAAGTAATTCTTCAGGGTCGATAACTGCAATCTTCAACTTTTGCTGAATGCTGCTGGTTATCCAGTCCCAAATGATTTGACTGTTTTTACAAAACTTAATTCTGTGTTCTATTGTATCAATTTTTCCACAATCTTCACATAAATTATTCAACGTTCCAGATATTTTCTTATCATACAGTTTAGATAATTTCATTGAGCATCAAAAATAAGAAGTGTTTTTCCTCTGAACCCAAGAAGTTTGAATCAAGATTCTGCCAACAAATATCCCAAGCCTTTAGTGGATATTTGGTTTCAATTTTTGGTGACATGTTTTGCTTACTTAAAAAATAATTATAAATCATTTTACTTGTAAAATCATTGATAATCATTTCAATGTTCATGGCTTCCCGTATCCATTCTTTCGTATTTCGACTGATAGAACAACTATGGGCTTGTGCGAATATGAAATCGTCTTTTCTACTATTTTTGTCACGGTGAAGAATGTTCTTAATGAATAGGGATTTCATCTTATTTTCAACATCAAAAAGTGCGAGACCTCCTTTAGCAATATCTAGATATAACTGGTTTAAACAAACTCTAAAAATTCCTACGCCTTTGAAAATGAAATTTCTACTCAAAGTTTTAATCTTGGCTATATGAGAATTGCTTGGAGGGTAAACTTGAGATAAGTACCAGAGCTTAGAAAGAATGAGGTTGTTCTGTATCCAAGATTTCTGAAATATATTTAAGCGACGTTTTTGATGCACTGCTATCAAGAAATTTATTGATTTTATAATTTTTAAATAGTTGGCGTCAACAGTATGTTTAAATTTTTTAGCAATTTCTACTCCAAGTATTTGCAAAGAATCAGTTTCTTGCAAAATATGAGGACCTGTGCAGCAATTATTTAGTCTAAGGAAAAATGATTTCTTAATATTCAGTTTAATTTTAGCATATCGGCTAAAATTATCGATTATTTCTAAAACTTTATCGAACTCTTCATCATTACGAATAAAGATGACTATATCGTCTGCATAGGCAATAACTCTATAAAAGTTATTGTCTAGGAAACAACCTTTTATATTGTTACTTATTTTTCTAATTAAAGGTTCAATATACAAAATAAACAGCGCCATGCTTAAAGGGCAGCCTTGACGAACTGACGATTTGATAGGAATTGAATTTGTTAACAGACCGTTAAATAATACTTTTGATGTAGCTTGACTATATAAGTTCCGAATGCAATTCACAAATTGAACTGGGAAACCGAACTTTTCCAAAATAAGCCAAAGAAAACTATGATTGACACGATCGAAAGCCTTTTCGAGATCTAGGCTCACGATTGTACCCTTTAAACGTTTATTGTTTTCTGCTTTAAGTATTATGTTTCTGAGATCTTTCAAGTTTGTTGTGCATGACTTTTCAGTTAAGCATGCTGCTTGCCCTGGGCCAATAAGAGGCTCAATTAAAGGTTGCATTCGGTTGTACAAAATTTTTGTAAATAATTTGTAGCCACAATTAAGCATGCTTATTGGCCTTCTGTCGGTGATTTTGTGAGAATTGTCTTTTTTGGGTATTAAGGTTATGATGCCTTCAGCAAAAGAAGTATTTTGAAAAGCACCGCTCAAAAAGCCGTTGCATAATCTCAATAAATCATCCTTAAGCTCATTAAAAAATGTAGAATAGAATTCATAAGTTAAACCGTCGGGTCCGGGGCTCTTTTTCTTCATTGACTGCTTAAGCGCTAGTTCTAGCTCTGATATTCTGATTGGAGCTATCAGGCTATTACAGTCTCCCAGTGACAGTCTTTTATCGATAGAAATGAGAAAGTCTCCAGCACCAAGAATAAAATTATTGTCAGTATCATATAAGGTTTTAAAATGACTTTCGAGAGCAAACATAAGTGCTTGAGGCTCTGATGTTAAAACGCCATCAATATCTAATTTCATGGGACAGCTGGTCCTGTTTGTGATCTGTTTCGAAATTTGAAAAAGGCTAAGTTTTTCATCTTCCAGTATGTTGCAAGTACTGGATTTTCATTTTAAATTTTCCATTCGTGATTGTTCAATATTCATTAATTTTGATTTAACAAAACTCAGCTCCTGAGAAACATTACATCCTTCGTTTTGCTTGATTGTAATTTCTTTCAAACAACGATGCAAAAAACTTTTTGAATCAGATATTTGCTTATTAAAATCATACGATTTTGCTTTATAAAAGGATTTTGCTTTTACTTTCAGGTGGTTTGTCCACCATGTGCAGAAATTGTCATTGTACACGTTTCTTCGGTGGGTTTCCCGTACAACCTTGATGAATTCGCATTTAACGTCTTCATCAAGCAAGATTGAAGGATTTATTTTCCAAAATCCCCTTCCACAAGGGGTAACATTTGAATTTGAATCCGTCTCGTATTTAATCATTAAAGAATGGTGATCTGAAAAAGGAGTAGCTAAAGTTTCAAAACTTTTGAGTGCTTTTAAAAAACTATTTGATCCATACACTCTTTCTAACCTAGACATTGAAGCACCTCTGAAAAAGGTGAACGGTGTATTTGAGTCAAGCGAATTCCCAATATCAGAAAGACAGAAACTGTCTATTAGCTGCTTTAGTCCCTGACATATTTTTAACTGTTCCGTTTGAATCTTTTCTTAGTAAAATACAATTAAAATCACCTAAAATAACATTAGGAAAATCATGAGACAAATGAGCAAGAATATCTTGTGTAAAAAGCATGTCACGTTCTTTTCTAAAACCTGAGCCAGAGTGTGCGTAGATATTAATGAAATTAATTCCACCGATCCGTATGGAAATGATTCTTCCATTTGGGTTCAACACTATATCCGTAAGATCAATGTTTCTGCGGATCAGTACAGCTGTACCTTTATTATCCTCACTAATGTTAACGAAGGCTGTATGAGTTGACAGGAAACTAAAATTTTCAAACGCAACTTCTTGAAGAAACACTATGTCTACGTCATTGTTCCAAACAAAATCCCGTAACAAATTTTTCTTTAACGTAGAACAGATAGCATTGATGTTTATAGAAGCAATTTTTCTTGAAAACGTGGTAGTGTTAGAATTCACTGTGGTACTCATCGTTGGTGTTACTACAGTGAACACTTGGTGATTGTCTTATTTTTTGTTCCTTTTCGACAACACTCTAGGTGGGTCTCTTGACACTTTTGTCCACTTACCGTCAAGTTCATTTACCTCTCTCAAATTATTCTCATCGATATCCGAGCCTTCCGATGAAATGATTTGCGTGCATTTGATGAGTGCCCTATTCTGTTTACTGACTTCATCATCCATGTAGTCGTTCTGCTTCTCGTTGACCACAGCGCTGGCGTCTGTTGATGGTTTTTTGCTGTCGGGTGATGAGTGTGATGCCACGTGTTCGGATGTTTTTGAGGTACGCTGAGCTGGTTGTGGGGGTGATGTTGTGCTGCCCAGCCGTGCCACGTTATCGGTGGCGAGGGGTTTCGGGGTATCCTGAGATGTTTGGTTTTTTGCAGCTACTTTCGTGGTTCGGTGTTTTGATGTCAATACAGTCATGTTTGGCGTACCGGGATCTGTTACGTCGATTACCGGCTTTACGGGTCGTCCTAAGGATGTTCCTTTTAATGGTGTTTTCTCCGCATCTCCTGCTGCGGCAGCAGCAAGTTTTGGGCAGTTAGACTTTTCGTGGCCCTCGCTCTTACAGTAGAAGCATTTATTCTTTAAGCCCTCATAAAAGATGCGTGCTCGAAAGTGTCCGACGAAAAGATGTGCTGGTATCTCCTTTGATATCTCCATGAGCACTCCACGCACACCAGTGAATATATTCATATTGATTTCGTTCGGGAAGCGTTCCCTTATATGCTGCCCAATTGTGCCAAATTGTCCAAGAACATACTGAATTTCACGGTCGTCTATTTCAGGTACGATACGACACGCTTGATCAACTTGTACACTGGTCTGCGATCCGTCATCATATTTGAAAATATACTGTTCCTCAGAGTCCGCGATGAACGTGGAGAAAGTTGGTTCGTCCACAAGCTTAACGTAGAAATGTCCGCCGTTTTCGTCTTTGTAAATGGAATGAATGTTCACTGCCGACAGTTTCAGATTTCCAATTGCGAATTTCAGCACTTCCAAATGCGACGGTACTTTACTGCTGGGCCCAAACACAAGTTTCACTGTATTTTTCCTAACACTGTTAGCCATTATGCTTATTAACTCTTTCTCGATAGAAAGATTCCGCTATTGAAAAAAAAACCAGAAACAAAAGAACAATAGTCACTCAGGACTATTATTCTCAATATTCTTCGGGAGCAAAACGAAATATACGACTGTATCGATCAAGCACTTGTCCGAGAATGCGAAATTTAAGTCTCCGAAAAGTTTTTGTAGACCTAATCTTATTTGCCAGGATTATATATTCTGGGTTACTGCGTCCATTTATTGGATAAATTAAACATATATTTACGTTTGAAGTTGGATGACTTCAGACTTTGATGGATATATGTATATATGGTGAGCATAGGTTCCGCTTCCCTATTCGTTGCGTATTTGATCGGGTCGATACAAATAAGGATCAGATGAATCGATGGGATGGTTAAGGTCTAACAAATGCACTAAGTTTTGTTCAGCTATGGTAACCAGAGATACCAGATATTCTTTCGAAATGTCTTTAAGGAACATTGAAAAATGACTAAATTTGTATGTAGTGAGGATTTTGTCAAAAAAATTCGGGATGAATATAGCCAGGAGTATTTTATTTGAGGGCAAGGTGAGGATTCGTTATTTTGAAAAAAATATAGTAAACTCTTACTCTTTAATACATTGGTTTTGAGAGCCTTATCCATTTTCTTTTCTGTTATACAACTTTCTGGAGAACCTCGCTTTATCTTTTATAATACTTGAACTCCTTCGTATTTTGTATCAATTAACGTATGCATCAAAAACAATGTACTGATTTTAGTGATTCTGCATGCGATTACCCTGCCAATCCACCCGTGTATCGCCAATCGTAGCAACCCTAGTGTGTACAGAAAAAAATTACAACGTTTTTATCGTTTACTGTACGAAGTGCCTGCCGAAAGTTGCCTCCTTAATCAAGAAATATCATTAGAAGAAGAGTTTGGTATTTTTGATAGACTTGTCCTCGGTCCATTATGCTAAAAGGTCGCTGGAGGAGATGAATCGGCAAAAGATAAACGTTTTATTGAAAACCGTCAACACTACCAACATCTCCCAGCTGTGACCGATAGAAAGTGTTTGGTAGAACCTCAAATGCTCCAATAATTTTGTGGCAAAAATCTATCTTTTTATCGGCCATGGCCAAGGTTTCGGTCAACTGCTGTACATCCGCGCTTCAGTGCGTAGAATGCTCAATTCACGTATAGTTGAAGGAAATTTTGTTGTCTTGAGTTATCTTTTATCAATTTTTTTAATGCATATATTATCTAATTTATTTTTTAGAGTACTGAAGTTCGTTAAAATTATGTAAACACTTTATAATTTAATTCACAGAACGGTATCAAATACTTCCTAAAAGGTTTTGAAAACTGAAGACTTTCGATGCTTAACGTTAGTTCCTTTACAAAACCTTCCGTATCTATGCTTCGTATTTAGTTTTCTTTTCGAAAACTATATAATTGTCTGAAGGTTTCTCGAGTTTGACTTGTATTTAGTCATTTAAAGAAGTAATATTTTAAATAGCTTTATTAATATATTATTATATTAACATATTTAATATTTTTTATATAGTAAATTATTCCAAAACCATCAGTGCAAACATTGAACAGTGCAATATGTTGAAATGCATATACAGTCATACCTCGATATAACGTAACCTCGATATAACGTAACCTCGATATAACGTAAGTCGATATAACGTAACTTTTATTCACCCCTATTTTTGGCAGTTTAAATTATAAACGTGATTAATCTATCTATTTACACCCTGTATATAAATATATTAATCACGTTTATAATTTAATGTGTGCGTATTTTATGCAAAATATATGAAATAAAACCTTTTGAAAAAAACAGATGTTTTACACCCCGACGCTAAATGATGATAAGTCAGAGTTTAAGTGAAACTGTTATACAGGAAATTTTCGTAGCTTTTGGATGAAGGAAAACAATCAGCTAAGTAACGTTATTTTTGAATGACAGCCAATTTAAGACTAACATGTATCAAAACACTAAAACTTTAATACCTCTGTAAACTTTGAGATCTGACCATAATCGTACAATTTCTTTCTTAAAATATTTACTCTAAGGAACCAAAAACCCTGTATATGAAAATAAATTTCTATTTGTCTGTTTGTCTGACCCTTATAGACTTGGAAAATCGAGAAATTTGTATGCAGGAGTTTTTAAGGCCAGGGAAGGTTCATATGATGGTTCAAAACCCTCTCGTTCTCATGCAAATGCCCAGTAGCCACAACAATATTAGTGAAATGAGCTAAATTCGCTCATGACACTAATACCACGGCACTCCTTGCGCACGCTTCACAAAAGCTCGGAAGGTTTGCTCCATGATTGTTTATTGTATGCGCTAGAAAACTTATTTTTTTCAACAGATTCCAGTCTACCGATGATGGAAAATAGGCTCTACATCGCTACTCGATTGTCAAGTCTCAGCGTTTGAAAGTTTGTGTGGCAAAAATTCAATTACCTCAGTTAAATCCACTATAAATGATACAAGTTATCGGGAGGAAATGCGTCTGCTTAATAAATGGCATTTGTATAATGATTATTTCCACAATTCAGCATTTGTAATAAACGTTTGAACCGATTTTTTTTTATCTGAACCCGCCAATAGACAGTTGAATAGTGTTACGTCATCACTCGTCGGCTCAACAATGTTTACATTATTTTTGCTTCCAATACAAGCAAGCAGTGCGTTGCCACAGACCTTATATAGACGTCATTTTACTAAGTCGGAGGTTTTTCGAAAAATGGATCGTGTGTTGCGTAAACAAGACAAAAAACGACTACATAATGAAGAAGTACAAAGTTTACAAAATTCTCAAAAAATTGGCCAACATGTGTAAGAAACTTAAATGATATTCCGTGAAAACAATTCAACATGTTATGTTTTTAATTTAATTTATAGCAAAACGAAAGCGTTCTAAGAATCTTCGATACCCACAGGTTGACGAAGCTCTCTACATCTGTTTTTTTTTTTTGTAGAAACGACAGTACCAATGACCGGTAGTACAAGATCAAGCAAAAAAAAATCCAGATGGCTGGAATAGGGAATTTGTTCAATTTTTGAGTAGATCCACTTTTTACGAAAATTGAGTAACATTTCCGTGAGAGAAAAAAAGATAGCATATAATTGTACTCAAAAATTTAGTAAAGTGACGCGGGAGTGTACAATTGATTCGAGTATGTGGTGCCAGATATAAATATAATCTTTTATGCGGTTATGAGTGTGTTTGGAGTGTGTCGGATTGAATTGTGGGCGCTAACACATGGTGGTCGAGAGACTTACCAGAAATCAAAAGTAGGTTAATTTTTATGCATACAACATTAAAAGAATATTGCTAAAAGAAGTATTCTAAGGTAAAAAGATAATATGAGGAAAACATATTTAAAAAATTAAAGAATTTGAAGAATCAATAAAAAAAATTTAAAATAAAAAATTATAAAAAGAAATTAAAAGAGATGTAAGAAGGGCTGGAACACCCTGCTGGGTGAATAACATTGATTTGATGTTCATTCTTTTATAGAAAAAAAAAGGCAAAAACAAAAATTCTTGGAAAAAAATTTTGCTTCGATATAATGTAACTTCGATACAACGTAACGAAAATTAAAATTGAGTTACGTTATATCGAGGTATGACTGTAGTACCATTAAAAATCCTGATTCACATGAAAATAGTCGTTCAAAATCAGGAACGATTCTGTAGTATCATTTCAAGAAAAATACTTCCATGCTTATAAAAAATCATTTCTTTTCAAACTAAATTCTGCTAATTTAAACAGTATGCATAACAAGTTTGTGATCGAGTTTTTCATTCAATTGACATCACAATCCGTACGAAATCGTCTTCTTAAGAAAGTTCTTAAGGGCAGAGTAGACTTAAGTTGAAGGATTCATCATCACTTTTTGATCATCATCGAATAATTCGAGCAGTTTTTCGTTCGAAATCAAAACATAGTTCGTAGAAATGTATTCACTGTATTCTGTCGCCAAGCGGAACACAGTGAATACATTTTTACGAACTATGTTTTGATTTTGAACGAAAAAACTGCTTTCGAATTTTTCGATGATGACCAAAAATCGATGATGAATCCTTCAACCTTAAGAAGCCATGGTTGTCCGAAAAAAAAAGATTGAAGTGGGCCTAGGACCACATTTGATGGACCAGTGATGACTGGAATTAGGTGATTTGGTCAGACGAGACGAAAGTAATGCTAATGGGTATGATTTCTGCATAACTCAAGAACTAATCAAGCAAATCGAACCAAATTTGACATGTGAAGTTATTTGGAAACAAGCAATTTTTCTATAGTGGTTCAAGACCCCACCGAGATGCAAGAGTTACTATCAGTGCTACATTATGCATAAGAAGTTAATCTCTGGTTATGCAAGAGAAAATTACGTTCCAACTGACAGGATACGGCTTAGTTTGAAAATTGCTAATTGATGTTGTCTAGGAAATGCTTCTACACAGAACGAAAAACCATGGCAGAAACTAATGATCCGGGGGTTAAATTAAAAACACACATCTACGTTTTATTTTGCAGAATTTACATAGAATAGCAAACGAAAATAGTTTAACCAAACTCATGTCTAATAAAAAACACCAAAAGCACCAGTTTTATTACATTTTTATTCATTTAGTTGCAAGCGTAGCAAGACTCGCACCAGGTTCAGCTAGTAATATATATATATATATATATATATATATATATATATATATATATATATATATATATATATATATATATATATATATATATATATATATATATATATATATATATATATATATATATATATATATATATATATATATATATATATATATATATATATATATATATATATATATATATATATATATATATATATATATCTGTAAATATTTATATTCCTCGATTATCTAAGTTTTCAGCCCTCGACTGATTCATTTCGCGTCGTAGTCACTCTATGGTCAACTGAGAACTGTCAAAACCTCAACAAACCTCAAGAGCTGTCAAAACGAATAAATTGGGTGATTATTATTATAATTAAAATGGCCTGAAAATTCAAAGAGATGAAACCTCATCATAATTTGAAACTACTGGAATGATAAATTACCTTTTGTTCCAATTTTGATGCTTTGCGTCTTATACAACGGAGACATTGGAATACCTAAATACTCGCTTCAAAATATGTCATCTCACTATGGTACGACTGGACAAATGTCACGACAAAAATCGACAACTCGAAAACCATTAAAATGGAGACGACTTTTAGGACATGAAATGTGCGTCATTTCATGTCCTAAAAGTCATCTCTTACAAAGTTTTCAAATTCAAGTTGAAACAAAAAAAATTACAACCTAAGCATAGAAAAACTGTTTTAAAACGATACGTAGATAAGATAGAAGTAAAATGTCTTCTGCAAAGTTTCATTTAATCAAAATGTTTTCAATACCGTGGAAGCAAAAAATCCTCTAAATCATAAAAATAAAAATATATTTTTTTTTATTATGAACATAGAAGGACCATCCTAGTCACCACCCATACCAAAAGATAGATCTATTTTTTTAAATAAATCGTCCGAAGACATCGTGTGTCTAAAGTCAATGGTTTTTGAGTTATCGATTTTTGTTACGAAATTTGTCCATTCGGACCATAGTGCATCTGTAGAAAATAATAATCCCGTTGGAATAGATACTTTCACCATTAGTCATCAACTTCAGTAACATCAAATTCAAAAGGCCTATCCCACTGGTTGAGATGGTATGTCAACCTTAAAAAGTAATATTGTAGCAGAGCGTAGTTTCGATCTACGGACCTCTGGGTTATGGGCCCAGCACGCTTCCACTGCGCCACTCTGCTCATAAAACACAGCTGCTTAGTCCATGGTTTCAAAGGTCTTGTCTTGTAAGAAAGCAAAAACAAACCACCTTCATTGCAGCAAAGTTTGAAAAGTGTAGAATTACACATCCATTTACGATTCCCATATCGTTTTCAACCAGTCTAACCGTGGCAAACATTCGTTGCGACTCTAACCGTGGCATTATTGCCCTTCTCCCGCACGGTGGCAGAACGTAAATTTGATGTCACGTAAGTCACGCGCTTCTTCCTCCTCGAAGAAGGCGGAAAATCTCTTAGACCCCTGCCCTGGCCTTTGCACTGGGATCGCCGGATGGTGCGATGAGAAACGTGACTAGGCCAACTAATAGGATGCACACAATCCAACTTGCATTCGGAAACTTGTAGGTCTTATGGGGCTGCCTCCACCCAGTGGAATTATCAACAATCATAAATAATAAATTGAATTATCCTTATTAATGTTCGGAGCGGCTGCGGTTCGTTTCGGTTTGTCGTCCCACCAAACAAAAGGAAAACGCTCCCCGCTCGCGTATCGGGTCTGGAAGATAGAGAGACAGCGAAATCACGTGCACTCGTAACACCGACCGTCATCGCTCGCAACGCATGTTTACGTGGATGGCAGCTCTTATCATCGCATGGCGGTACAAGCTGATTAATATTCATGGGTTGATGTATTGTACCAACCCCCCACAGACTACGATTGAACACGACGCTAGTTACTGTCCCAAAGGAGAGTTGGAATAATAGTGACCAAGAAAAAGTTCGCAGCCGGTAGGATTCGAACCTACGCTCCCAGAGGGAATCTGATTTCGAGTCAGACGCCTTAACCACTCGGCCACGACTGCTTATATGGTAGTTTTTATTCAACGACACGAATCAGAAAGCACTAATCGTTTCCCATGTAAGGGAAAAAAAATGTTGATCAATAATAACGATCTCAACGGCCATCCCACAAAAAGCAATCAAGTGTAAGTTCTCTTCAAATTACTACATTCAAACCAGCTAGCAAATTACATTACAAAGCCGCAGCCGAATTTGTGACCTTATTCTTAACTTTGGAAGTCGCACCCGTCTGGCTTTGTTGGTACATGGGACTTCCATTGGAGAAACTTTACTTCCGGGAAATATACATAAAGAATAAACTTTCCCCATAGGATGGGCACAATGAGCGTTAATGCGCGACACCAGCAGCCCACAGCAGTACCCCACGGCTTGGTCGGCTGCTTCAATCAACAGTAATAGCACTGTGGTGAGACTTTTTCTCGGCGATCAGCTAGTGCTATGGATTGTGATTGGTTTTACTGTTATTACCTTTTAAGTAGGTTTTGGAAACGAACGACAGATTTATAAAGCACCTCTAGGAATGTGGATGCTCAGCTACAGTGACTGTGCTCGGATAGGGGAACTTCTCGACTCCCATTTACCGTAGAAGAGCATCTAGGCAAGAGGTAAGGTAAGTGTTGTCAGTGAGTTATAATATGAACAAAGCATGTAATTCGAATAAAGACGAAAGAAAAATTTGAGAGGTAACTTACCATCATCATAATCATCACTATCATCAAACAGTTTTGTTGTTCAAATTCGCAATGGTCATGAAAATATTTCATTGCATCATACTCGCCAAGTGCGATACAGTGTTAAAGTTTCTTTATTAGAAAGTCAATGTTGAACAAAAGAGGGGTGGTTTTGAAGTTTTGACAAATGATTATTGTTACAGGGTGTCCGAATATTATCCGTACAACAAAATGGTGTTAAAACTATATTTTATTGATAGATTTAAAAATCAATATGTATTGTTTCTTATAGCAATATGTTTGCAAATTACAAATTTTATTTGTTCATTTCAAAATGGCCGCTTCGTGCTGAGATGCACGACTTCAGATGTTTTGGGAAGCTATTCACGATTGCCGCGAGTTCTTTGATAGATATTTGCTCCCAAACCTTTAAAAGAGACGATTCGAATGTTTTAGTGATTTATGTGGCGAACTGCAGGCTCTTGACTTCAAGATGGACCATACCGAATAGTCCATCGGATTCAAATCCGGTAAGTAAGAAGGCCATTCATCTTTCGTTGAAAAGCATGACAAAATGCGTTCACAAAGACTAATAGTCTTTTTTGCTCCATGAGCGGGCGCTCAGTCTTGTTGAAAAATCCATTTATGTTTGCCAAAATGCTGTGATGCCCAAGGAGATACTCTGTCAGTAAGGAGCTTCTGCTATACCACTTGATTCACTTTTACCCCCTTGTCGATGAAGATCAACAAGCTTTTGCCGAAATGAGTTAGTCCAGCCCAAACCATGACACAAGAGGGATGATGACTCCTTGAACACTTCCACGATTTTTGGAAGCAGCAGCAAGTAACTTCCGATCATTTTGGTGGTTGTGGTGCTGCTCGATTGTAAAAACTGTTTCATTGGTGAACAGCACTGACCGACAGCGGCCCTCGGATGAGCGGTTCAGGAGAACCTGAGCTTTTCTCAACCGGTTTGCTTTTATGGTGTCATTCAAGTAGTGATTCTTGCTTAGTTTATATGACTAAAGCTTCAAATCGTCGTGAACTATGGCTTTAACGGAAGATTTCAAAATTTTCAGTGATTTCGCCAACTTTTGCATGGAAATTGACGAATTCCACTTAATTCGTCGCCGGATAATCTCGCGCATTTGTGGAGCGTTACAAGCTGTTGGTATCGTTTAATTGCGTTCAATGTAGATTTTATCATATTCAGGGTCTTTGCAATCACTGAACTAGTTTTTCCTTTTCGACAAAGTTCAATTACACCACTTCGCAACTCATTCGGCTTCATTTTGGATGAATTAGAAATCACAACTGTACCAAACTTACTGCGTATAAAGGTCAAGATGTTAAACTATGAAGGTATGCTTAGTTTAATCCGCTTGGTTGTTGTTTTGAGTCATGCCGACAAAGTCTGTACGGATAATTTGCAGACACCCTGTACATGCATCTTAAAATCTTTTAGATTTTTGAGATTAAGAGGAAATTTTTAGCACTATGGTGTCTTCTACAAAGATCCCATTGAAGTTTAACATCACGAGATCAAAGTTTCGTAGTCCAAATCTCTTCTTTTTTTTTTGTTGTATTCGACGGCAGTTCAAACTTTGAAAGGTTCAGTCTTCAGGAGTTCCATTCACGGATGCTATTGATACAAATACCTGAATCAAGAACGTGAAAAACTACCGCACTAATAATGTTCCAAAAGTTTAAGATTGGGCCTATTCTGCGAGTTGAATGAGTCGAAACGAGTCGATCTCACTTGACGACTCGATAATTGTTTAATCGAGTGAATCGGCTATGCGTGCAAAGTAAATTAAGAGTTGACGCACTCGATTCGACAATTCGACAAAGATTTTTCATTAGGGCCTAACTGAAGTAAACGTAAACCATGGCTTTTTCCTCGAATTTCTTGTAATTGAAAACTCGCCTAATCAATCACCACGCTCATTACGAAGCGGAAGAGTTCGCCTATCCGATCCAAATTGGAAACTTACATGGGTAGCCTTTGTGCCTCGAGAAATTTACGGAAGAAGCTATTGTTTACGTTTGTCAGGGTCTGCTTTGTGCATCAGTTTTGAACGGTTGTATAGATACGCTGATGCGCACTATTTTCTTACCGGGCTTAGCGCGTTGTCTATTGTTTTGGTTTACTATTGTTAGGTGGCGTGTGATCGAGTGAGCACAGAAAAAAAGAAGAATAAGACTACAGCTAGGTTAGATGTCTCGGTAATTAATTTTACTTGAAGTCGATCATTAGTTCACCACCAATTGCTTTGTTATCGGTCATAGCGCATTATTTTTTTATTCCGGGTCAATATTGTTCGCGGCGTGAGTGCTTGAGTGAGCACAAAAAAAACAATAATGCGCTCAGCGGAAGATACGGAAAAAAATAATGTGGAACAAAAGGAGCAGAATCAGCAAGGAAACATCAAACATTACTGGTGAGATCGAAGCAATTATAAATAAATACGAAATATATACTACTAAATACGTGCCATGATCGTAACAGGACATGTTGCGATAATGGAAGTGTAAATATAGTACAAATATCCAATTGATATAAGTATTGTGTTTATGCGGGGCTTGTTTTATGTAAAAGTGACCTCGGAATGGACGTGATCACTCGAGTGACCAGGCATTCTGAAATGTGTCACTGGATCTCAACAGAGCTATTGCCATCTGTAAATATTCCGTAAGGCACGAAGGTAACTGCTGGAAGCCATCATTAAAATGTAACATGGAATCACTCGACACGGAAACTGCCGAGCTCACAAAATACAACTTATCTCTCCTGGAGTCTGCCGCCAAATGAAGATGTTGCACGAGCTATCGTAGTCACATCCACTTTGCAGTGCTGACAATTCCTAACCGCAATTGTGTCAGCATTGCATGACAGTGTTACCAACGCTATCATTAGTGAGGGAAAAGGAATCTGCAAATATTAAGGCCTGTATGTACCTCACATTCTCCTTCTTATCTAAAAAAAATAATCATTACGTTTTCATAGTACTGGATTAAAGTATTTGACAGTTCGTACTACGGTCAGCGTTGTATGTCTGTCATAAGTATTAAGGTGATAAATGTAATATTCCACCAGTGATTCCGCAACACTGAGCAAACAAATTGGATTTTTTTTTAAATTCATACAATTCGGTACCTTTTCTTCAAGGAACCAATTGAAATATCTTATATAATTATTTTGTTTCAAAGTTCGAATAGTAGAACAACGTCACTTCAAGTATTAGAAGAAAGTGATTATTATGTCGTCTTCCTGTATGTACATCACACCTTCCAACACCCGGGCTAAAAATGTTTGCAGTTTGTGATTAGAATAAAAGCGTGATAGCTGCAGACATTTTTCTTCCATAAAAGCACTGCCGGACAGTGGAAGTTGGATTGTATATATACACATACAAGCCATTGTTTACGTTTGTCAGGTAGGCCTTAATGAAAAATCTGTGTCGAATTGTCAAGTCGTCAAGCGAAGACGACTCGTATCGACTCATTCGACTCACAAAATAGTCCCAAATATGACGGAAAAAGGAAACGTCTCCTCTGCTGGACAGCACAGCCTACTCTTACCTTTTTTTACACTACTCCGTGATGAAAATTAGTCCAACACAATTACCATTACCAATTGTTGTAAAGAGCTGAAAGTAAGAAAGACAATGTATGGCATTTAAGGTGAACCTCCCTTGAATCCTAAGTTATCAAAATGCATGTGTAGTGGAAATATTTTTTTCCTCTCATGTGGTAGTATTGGTGCATCATGAAAAATAACAGTCATGGTTGCCAGTAATTTAAATGTTTCTTAATGGTTTATGGTACAACGATTCAATTATTTACTACAATATTCAAATTCTTAAAAAAAAAAAACATGAAACCTCAAAAGCATCAAAACAATAATCCTCTTCAAAGATCGTGGGAAGGAAGGGGAAGAGAGGGGTCTGGGATACCATTAGTAAGCTAAATATTAGGCCACACATCTAGTTAAATACAAATACTGGTATATTCTTAACGTTAAAAATCAGTCCTTATTTGTACCATAAACTACCATGAAATGTATTCAAAATGAGAAATTGCACATTTGAGATAGATAACAGAAAGGATTTATGCATAATGAAAACCGGTTGCAGGGACCTTTTCACGTTACACTGAACTCTGACAACCAATGCCAATCCACCAGTTATGACAATTGCGACAAAATAAATGACTTATTCAAATCCAACGTTGGTATTTTTTTCTCTTATAGTTTCGACCATAACAATTTGATTACAATATTAAAGTTATAATTTTGGTTAGATTTTTAATAACTAGACATATTTTTTTGATTTTTGGTAAGAAAATGAGACTTTTTTCAAAAAATAATAAAACATCTAAACCGCATTTCACAACGTTGTCGCCAAAGAAAAGTTTTGTTGTTACTCCATAAGCTATGCTGTGTAACGTAAATAACTCAGGTTTTCTGATAAAAAGTGATTTTGGGGCACCCATAGCTATCAATTGATGTCTCGATTGACATTCTTCTCTTAAACATGCGGTTCCCAATCAAGTTGTTTTTTTTTTTAAATCATTCTAGCATTCATTAAATCCCCCAAAACCTTTGGTTTGTTACCTAGAACTCTAGGAGTAACTGGAGTAACTTCTGTCGTTGCTGAATAGCTGTTGTTAAAATTGAAGCGAAAATATTCCAGCTTATCCAACATTCCCAAATGTTTGAACACAACTGGGTCCAAACATAGTTCTCTAAACAGAACTTCTCTAAGAAATTTATGAAACTTCTCGAACTGTACGGTGAACCATTATCTATCACCACAACGTCAACCAACCAAAATATTGTGAAAATAAAAATAGAATATTGGCTTATAACTTTAACTGAATCGGACCCATTTTTCATCCAAACTAACTCCAGCCACTTGGAAAAACTTTCAACCTTCATTAAAAATGTGCCTTTGTTAAAATTTATAGTGTATAGTTTAGTTTAGTTTAGTCGCCATGATCTGGCTGGACCGATCTGTAAAAACCACTGTAATCCAGGATCTAGTATGAACCGTGTACTCCAGTAACGCGTCCGGACCGGATTCTGATTAAACTCAATTATTCACTTAGGGTTTTATTGAAAACGTCGCTAATAGAATGGTGCAATCGCAACTTTCAAATCAAGACAACTAGATAGCATATTTATTACAAGAGAAAACCCGTTAGCCTGACACCTTCGAAGAGGAAATAACTCAAATCCACATCTTACAGATTCGAGATCTGTTCCATCACAACGAGAAATTAATTGGTTTACTTTCAAATCAAGATGTGAGACACGCCTACTCTGAGTTACTTTGATGCACCGTATTACTCGCGAGTAACTCGGTAGGCCTCGAAATTTAATCGTTGTTCATTGTTTTAATTTCTTCCTTTTTTTTAATTTGCCTTTTGTAACTCCCTTTTGAATATACATCGTCAGTTCTATTTGTAAACAAAGAAAGATAAACACTTTAGCAGTTCTAGACAAAATAACCAAAAGGTCCAAAGTAGCATGTGTAAACAATGACATCTAGCGTAAGCCCGCGTCCGACCACAACTCCTATCGACCCATCGCGATGTTATCCTGTATTCGAAAGTTGTTGGAGAAAATGATCCTTTTCCGTCTGGACAAATGGGTTGAGACGAACAACCTGCTTTCAGATACTCAATATGGTTTCCGTAGGGGTAAGGGAACGAACGACTGTCTCGCGTTGCTTTCCACAGATATTCAGTTAGCTTTTGCTAAAAAAGAGCAAATGGCTTCTGTATTCTTGGACATAAAGGGGGCTTTTGATTCAGTATCTGTTGAAGTTCTCTCAGATAAACTCCACGCTTGTGGCTTTTCACCATTAATGAATAATTTTTTGTACAATTTGCTGTCAGAGAAACATATGAGCTTTTCTCATGGAACCTCTACAGCTTCACGATTTAGCTACATGGGTCTCCCCAGGGATCATGTTTAAGCCCCCTTTGTATAATTTTTATGTCAAAGACATTGACGGTTGTCTAGGTGACAACTGTACGTTGAGACAACTTGCAGATGACGGCGTAGTGTTCGTCACGGGACCCAATGGGGTCGATCTGCAAGGACCCTTACAGGATACCTTGGACAATTTGTCTACTTGGGCTCTAGAGCTAGGTATCGAATTCTCTACGGAGAAAACTGAGTTGGTAGTTTTTTCTAGGGAAGCATAACCCAGCACAACCGAAGCTTCAAATTTGGGGTAAGCCGATAGCTCATTCTATGTCATTTAAATATCTTGGGGTCTGGTTCGATTCAAAGTGCACCTGGAGATCCCATATTGAGTATGTGAAGCGAAAGTGCCAGCCAAGGATCAATTTCTCTGCACAATTACCGGAACCTGGTGGGGAGCTCATCCACAAGATCTTCTAACGTTGTACCGGACAACGATTTTGTCGATTATGGAATACGGTAGTTTTTGTTTTCAGTCAGCGGCTCGGTCGCACTTCATTAAACTGGAACGTATTCAGTATCGGTGTCTTCGTATCGCGTTAGGTTGCATGCACTCGACTCACACCATGAGTCTTGAAGTGCTGGCTGGCATGTTGTCACTCTCGGATCGGTTTACAGAATTATCTCTCCGGCTCCTCACCAGGTGCGAAGTTATGAACCCCCAGGTGATCGAAAATTTTGAGAAGCTCCTTGAGTTGAACCCTCAAACCCGCTTTATGACCTTGTACCATTTGTACATAACACAGGATGTCAACCCTTCGCCGAACATTTCCAATCGTGTTTGCTTCTCCGATTTCGACAATTCGGTTCATTTTGATTTATCCATGAAGCAGGAGCTTCGTGGAATCCCCAGAGCATCATCGTCCTATGATTGCTCCGGTGATATTTGCTGCAAAGTTTGGCCAAGTTGATTCCTACTAAATCGTTCTTCACTGACGGATCTTTGATAGAGGAGTCAGCAGGCTTTGGTATATTTAATGAAATTTATAGCGCCAACCGTAAACTTCAAGCTCCTTGTTCCGTGTATGTCGCTGAATTAGCGGCAATACATTTTACGCTAGAAATTGTTGCCTCATTACCACCGGATCAGTACTTCATTTTCACGGATAGTCTCAGTTCTATAGAGGCTATTCGCTCCTCGAGGCCGGTAAAGCACTCCTCGTATTTTCTCATGAAAATACAGGAGCTTCTAAGTGCTTTATCTTCGCGTTATTTTATCATCACCTTTGTATGGGTCCCATCTCATTGTTCAATTCCGGGCAATGAGAAAGCGGACTCGCTTGCAAAGGTGGGGCGCTATGGAAGGCGATATTTGTGATCGACAAATCGCCTTCAACGAATTTTTTCCTATTTTTCGTCAACAGTCACTCGTCAGCTGGCAGTATAAATGGAGTAAAGGAGATTTGGGGCGATGGCAACATTCTATCATCCCAAAGGTGTCGAAGAAATCTTGGTTTAGCGGGATGGATGTGGGTCGAGACTTCATTCGTGTCATGTCTCGCCTCATGTCCAATCATTATTCTTTGAACGCTCATTTATACCGGGTTGGGCTGAGTGACAGCAATCTCTGTGAGTGTGGACAAGGCTATCAGGACGCAGATCACGTTATTTGGTCTTGTTCTGAGCATCGTGAGGTCAGATCGGGGCTTTATGATTCCCTTCGGGTTCGAGGTAGACAACCCAATGTGCCAATTCGAGATATTTTGGCTGTACGTGATTTGGAGTACATGAAACTCATTTATGTGTTTTTGACTAACATTAGCATTAGATTGTAGTTAGTTTAACATGTATGTTTAGTATAAGTTTTTTTTCTGTGTTCGTGTGTTTTTTTCTCTTTCAAAAATGTTCGAATAAAAAGAAAACCAAAAGTTGTAGTAGTTATAAGTGTTTCAATAATTTAGAATTTAAATTTAATGTGTTATGTAAACCATACTTTAAATTCCCACCTTCTTTCCCATCCGTAATTTGTAATTCCTATTAACCTCGAGACGGTCATGAGTAATCGGCTCTATCCTCCTAACTTTAGTTATAAGATAAATGATGTATAAAAGTATGAAAATTTGGCTCTGTAAAGTTTATTCGATTGAGCCTGTACAAATAAATGATTATTAAAAAAAAAAATATTTTTAGCTGAAACTTTCACCACACTATGAACAATGTATAGATCTTATGTGGTCGAAATTGTATGTTGATCAGGCTTATAAATTTTAAGTTTTCATTACATATGTGAAAAAGTCATTTTTGGACATACCAATTTCAAAACTCCGTATTTCTGTGAAAAATTTAGATAACATATTTTAAATTTCACAATAGCCTTAAAATACATAAGAAATAATGTGGACAAAATTTGAACTAATTCCATCAAGTGGTTTGGACTACAGCTGGCGTCAAAGTTGACGCACCAACATGAGTATTTCATTTTCACCCGATATTGACCGTGCTGAAATATCGGTGCAAAAAAGCCGAGGTGAATTCTTCTAATAATACTGTATAACACTGTACACGTAGTTTTTCTATCCAATTGATGCTGTATGCCATATTTTGAAGTTCTTCGTGAGTTACACTAGTTATTTTGGATATTTCAGGCGTAACAAATCGTGTGTCTTAATAAGATGAATTCACCTCGGCTTTTTTTGCACCGATATTTCAGCATGGTCAATATCGGGTGAAAAAGGAAAATACTTATGTTGGTGCGTCAACTTTGACGCCAGCTGTAGTCCAAACCACTTGATGGAAATAGTTCAAATTTCGTCCACAGTATTTCTTATGTATTTTAAGGCTATTGTGAAATTTAAAATATGTTATCTAAATTTTTCACAGAAATACGGAGTTTTGAAATTGGTATGTCCAAAAATGACTTTTTTCACATATGTAATGAAAACTTAAAATTTATAAGCCTGATCAACATACAATTTCGACCACATAAGATCTATACATTGTTCATAGTGTGGTGAAAGTTTCAGCTAGAAATATTGATAATTGACAAAGTTACAGTAGGTTGAACATGGCATTTTTTGGAAGCAAAATTTTGCTCGGCTTTTTTTTTGCTACTGAGTGTATGTTCAAAAAAATTTGGAGAAATTTTTCAGCTTTTTCTTCTAGAAAGCTGAATAATTTCTCCAAATTTGTTTGAAGAAGCGGTTATTCGACACTGATGTTTGTTGGGGAATACAATCAATCCATAAATTTACAAATTCAAAGTATTTCGACTCTTCCGTTTCGACTGGACAGTTGTCGGAAACAATCAACAATTTCATTAATATAAAATAAAAAATAAAATTAGATACTGATTAACGTTTACTCAAATTTTGACAAGTGACCTAGTTAATCAGAATTGAGTAACTCCTTAGCTACTCTAATTAGGGTAGTTCCAGTTTTAACAAAACTGAGTCATTTTCTACGCAGTTTTGTAAAAATACAAACATACGTGACTGAGTACCCGAGCAAAGTTTTATACCAAATTGATAACAAGTTCTAATATCATATTATCAGTGTTTGATCACTAAATATGTTATCATTTAGGCTGAATAAACAGGCAACATAACAAGAGTGATAACAAATTAATGTTCGTTGGATATCACATTATTAACTCGTTTTATTATCATCGAGTTCATTTTGATAACAAATTTTGTGATATAAACAAATTTCTTGAGATATTTTCAAATTATGTTATCATCATGATATCAAATTCATACACTAAGAACTGAAGTTGTACTTCTGGTAAGAAGCTCAATTTAATATACATCACATGCTGGTAATATTCAGCATTCGTCAGCATGCTGGTAGAATTCAGTTACGTTCGTCGAAAATCGTTCTTAAAAATTGATAACAGATGATAACAAAATTTGTCGATGTTGATGACTAAATTTGTTATGCGATAACAGACGAGATCAAAATGACATCTGAGATAACAAAACTTGTTACTTATTTGATATCAGTTTGTTATTTTACTTTGCTAGGGTAATGTTCACTCTAACTTTGACAGGTGATCTAGTTAATCAAAAATGAGTAAACTTCAATTACTCTAATTAGGGTAGTTTCACTTTTAACGTAACTGAGTCGTTTTCTACTCAGTTTAGAGTAATTACAAACGAGCGTGTATGGTCGTAAAAATCGCATAGTTTGCGAATCGGCATTTATACCTCGATGCATGGTTTTTTCCTGAGTGTTTTCTCTGGTATTTTCACTATTACTTTCAACGCCTATTCGTTAGATTAAACTGAAAGCTAGACTATACCTAATTAAACGAATTGAAACCGCGAACGGCAACAAAAACGACAACGGCGACTCAGCTAGTTTTGATTTGACACGAGAAGCCTGCACACGCGGGAAATAGTTTACTCAAATTTTGGTTTTGTCGAAATAAGCATGCTTTTTGTTTGAATGCAAACATGTTTATTGTTTTGTGAAACATTTTTTCAATACAACTTATATATTTATTAAGTTTAGGAATAAGTGATTATATTTTTAATTTAGGTTTACAAAATTTGGCTCCGTGCAAAAATGTGAAAAAGTCGAGGATTGTTCATTACGGAAAGATATACTGCAGCAATTAAGGAAGATTACAAAGAAAAATAAAGTCATTTTTCAACCAAACAGGCAAAATTTCCGAGCTTCTGCTCCCTTAGAAGCGTGCCGTAGTCAATGGAAATTCCTTAATATTTTTCTTTGTATGATGATGAGCAGGTTTGCAATGTACCGCAAACTTTGTTTATCAAACTCTTTTTGGCATTAATTCATCAAATGGGTAAATTATACAGACCTAATATTCACCTGCCTATGATGAAATCAGATTTTAACAGACTCTATTTTAAAATCTATTGATGGTATGTTACATGTCTTGAATCCTAGAGGGTTTGAGCTGTTTAGTGGAATACTTGTAACTATATATTAGAAGAAAAATTAGTAATCTCCATTTAATTCCAACTACCTTTGCTTATCTTCGACAGATACGCGTATTTCGTCTACAATGCGCAGACTTCTTCAGTGTCTCGTACTAATAACTCGACCAGTCGGCTAAATTTGTCTAAATTGATGTACAGAAAATAGTCACACGTTACAAACTTACTGTTCACATAGCTAAAATAACAATGATTTTATAAGATAATCATAGACCCAATGTTGGGGACATATTTTTTTGTATGTTCCCAACTATGGCCTATTGTATCAATAACGTAGTAAAAAGGTTGTTATTGGTAAAATTTCAAGTGGAAATGCATGAATTTGCGGTTGATTATATTCAAGTGGCTCATCTTAACGCAAACCGAAGAAAAAAAATCTATTGTATAGTGAATTATAATGTTTTCATTATTGAATGGCTAGTAAATCATATAGAAACATCACTTAAGTGTTTCAAAGCAGTTTTACTTAAATTTGTTCTGTGAAATTTTGTGTTAAGTAAAGCGCTTTACAGCTGGCAATGCCTTAATTCATAAAATTAGAAAAAAAAACCGTATAAAGACTGCATTTTGTAATAAATTCATCGAATGGGACGAAGTTGCATCCATGAATAGAACCAATTTGGTGCCTATAGACCAGCATTAAATCCATATCCCTCTAATGTTTCTGACTGTATAAAAAGAGTTGTGTAACTTTTCGTGACACATACTTCCAAATGTTTCATCAAACATATCTTAGCAAGTGTCTAACTAGTTGAATCTCGTTACAGCTTAAAAATTGTATTAGTTACAGTGAAAAATGTAATCGATCATTGCATAATAGGGTGAGTTAAGGGACACATACCCTATGTGCATATTTAAGGGTGTAAGCATTTGCACAGATGGCAGAATAAATCGACATGGTGTTTTCATAAGGACGCAAAAAAAAACAATAGCTTCTTCGGCAAATTTCTTGAAAATGTTCTTCTATTGTTCTTCTATTGTAAACCACTTCTATTGTAAAGGGGAACTCCTCTTCTGTACAATCATCGTGGTAATTCACTATGATTCAGTTAGCATTCTCGAGAAATTTGCGCAAGAAGTCATTGTGTACGTTTGCGACATTGGCCCTTATGAAAACTCCATGTCGACATGTTCTCGTTTCCCAATGTTATTGTGGGAAAAATGATGTAGAAAAGAGAAAGCAAATGACAGTGATCTCGCTCACTGTTAACGTGAGTTACTCGAGGTGCCTCAAAAGCTATTTTGAATTTGCCCGAGATAAAGAGCTGTTTCGCCCCTTGGTTTAAACCGTAACCGCGGAAAAACAGAACAAAGCGTGACAGCACACGGAATACCAACTGTTCGTGGGCAGAGCTTGCTGCGATTTTTGTGAATTTTCTGAGTCCATCCATTCAAAACAAATGAAAACTCGGTAAATCTAAAAAAAAATAGTTATAACATTATTTTGTATGTTATTTGGCTTCACACAAAAAAAAACAATCCTCACAACTCTTGTCCATGTCAAATCCAATCCATATCTAAACGAATCTAAATGTTTTGAACACGGCAACAGACATGAAACGATTCCTCGGATTATCTCTGTCCTATCTCCTAGAAATCCTTAACCAAATCTTCAACATAGTTCCTGCTTGACAGCTACGGAGATACACTATCAAAAATCAACAACAAAATTCATAAAAAATGTTCAATTACATTCAGAATTACTTGCTTACCTGTTGAATTAAAATGACACAATGGCAGATTTACAATGTTCAACGGCACTCGTCACTCTGAAAAAAAAACAAAAACCATACCACCAACAACACAGAAGGAATAAAACAAACAGCTACTACCGCTGAAGCTCATTATCCCTTTATTTCGTTAATCATTCGAACGTTCAAATTGAACCAATTATATTCGGGGCAATTGTTATGTAGCTTCTTTCCGTCACACCCATGAAAGTACATACCAACTGAACTCTACAATGATCTACCGATTTTTTTTAATTACCTATAGGTAGTTACCCAGAAAATTTATATTTCATGCATTTGGTTATGAGATCAAAAAAAATGCGTTTGCAGTGATTAAATGATATGTTTGTCGTTGCTTTCATTTTAACCTACGGTCGATAAATTGCAGCTTAAGCAGATGAAGCCGTCATTGGAGCCGCCATTGTTGAAGTTGGATTTCCCTGACTGTATCGCGATGGCAACTACAAGTAATGGAAATTGTTTAACAATTCCCCAAAGAAAATCCCATTCCCAGCATGCGCCCATCAACTGAAGCCGGAAAATTTAATTACTCAATTCCAATGGAGCATACCGCGGTGGGTTTTGACCGATCCTGCAAATTGAAAAATATTTTACCGAAATAAAAATTTATTCAATTCAAAAGGCAACTCCCCCACCACTCCACTTACCCAGAACTGTCAGCTTGGCCCCGGCCCGAATCGGTCGGTTGTGCCTGGCCGGTCCGGCCTGGCACTGGTAGCTGGCCGCGTCCTCCGTCGATGCGTTGGTGATTCTCAGGTTGAACACTCCGGTGCTGTGGTTTTGATTCAACGAAAACCGCGGAAAACCGATGATCTCGTTGCTGAATCCGAGAGCGAACCCATCCTTGGTCCACTGCACCCGCCCGGCAAGGTGCTCGATTTCGCAACGTAGCACCACTTCGTCCCCCGGGCGTGCTTCCACGTCGTTGGGGGTGATGCGAAAGGCTTGCTGCTGCAGCTCACCCAGCACTCCCGATGTGGGTGGAATGATGATGCAGGAGAAAACTGCAAGAATACCGAGAATGTTGGAGGTGAATAAACAAAAAGTGCGCAGTAGCGATGATTGACTCCGGAATTATCTGTAATCACCGGTCAGACGAACGTGACGGGGAGGGTCAGGTTTTGGCACAGAAATTGTGTTTCGTGTGCAGCTGAGAAATGCAAGTTTCTTAACTTTTCCTCGTAATCGTAATGTGATAGTATTAAATCGATTCTATTGATTGGTAAGGAATCGCGAAAAATAATTGCATTTTCATTTTTAACTAAAATGCTCTATTTGGCAACACTCCTGATATATCCGGCGTGTTTCACGTTCTGGGCGTAACTTGTAAACTCACACTTCAATTGACGACTTCTGACAAACATAATAACGAAAGCTACCTACTAAGGCTTACTAATGCTTTCTATGTTTTTTTGGTTTGATTTGCATTTCATAGCAAGTCCTTATTTTCTAGATGACAATTGAAAGTAGCTCAATCCGGGAGCTAGAAATTGATAACTCTACTGAGGAATTTCCAGCAATTATTTCAGAATGTCTGGAAAGTCACGCCCATTCCGAGGATACTTTCACATACAATAAACCCCACATGTAAATATTACCGTTATCATTTACAGGGGATAGGCAAAATGAACCGGACAGGCAAATTTTCGATCAACTTGGAGTGTTCTAACTTCATGAAATATTAACCGATTTAATTTCGCCAAGTAGCATTCGACTGTAAAATTGATGTAGTTTTATATCTTGGTAAAATAATCTGCCATACCCCTCGGACGCCGAGTTGTTCCGGGTTCCGGGAGAGCCTTTTTTTTATGGTGCGTAGAACCACTGCGTCCACTGAGTTGAACTTTTGTGGTTTACCCCTGTTTACTATTCTAATTCGCATCTTAAAGCTAAATCACCATTTGTCAAGTGACCAGCCTAAGACGCGTCTCCCAGTCAGGCAAAACTGAGTTTATAAAACCCACCACCTTTCCAGGATGCGCAATCCAAATTTCTTCAGGTTACATACAGCCACTGTTCAGAAATTTAAGTTTGCTCTTGTACAAAGCATCACAACTGCAAAGCAGATGTTCCGAGGTTTCACGTTCCATGTTACAGAAACGACAGATATCATTTTGAACCTGGCCAATGTTTTTCAAATGATATCTACTCGGGTAATGTCCGGTTACTAGGCCAGTATAGGTACAAAGAACTCTCTTATTGAGCTTCAGAAGCTTTTTACCAATTGTAACATTTGGAATTATAAACCTTTGACGTAAAGACTGAGCTTCACGGGATCATTTCTGTAGGCAAATTTTCACCGGAGAGGCTATCTCACATATTGAATTTGTGATGAGATTTTGTACAAGATGCCGTTTTCATTTTTTTTTAGTTAACAACACAAAAAAACAATATATTTATCAAGCGAATGAAATGTCGATTACAAGAATCGGCCTTAAATTGAATGAGATATGGCCATTTCCTTGAAACAGGTTCTGAGAGAGGGTCCTGGATGCGGTTAACTCTTTATTTTACTCAAAACATGCCATGTGACAGCTCTTTTTTCTTGGTTCACAAACCTCATTATAAACATAAAATGGATCCTTGGCCATATTGCTCACTCCCACAACCACCAGAACGTCCCCGGGGGAACTTGTAGTAGGGACCAGTTAGGCATTTATTCCAAAACATGACGTGCGGCAGCTCTTTCATTATGATTTTTCATAAATATGATATTGATAAACTTCAGAAGGCCATTGGATACATGAACCACTCTTTGTACCACCGGAACGTCCCCGGGGGAACCTGTAGTAGAGGCCATTTATGATTTTACTCCAAAATATATCGTATAATGCGTATCGTATAAATAATGCGAAAATGTTCAAACTTGAGTATTGGGTTGATTCGTGTAGCTAGTGACTAATTTCTGTCGAAAGTGTATTTGTTTATGTTTACTTTCAAGTGCTGCATCCAAACATTCTATTTGTTTTATTGCAAATTCGTCAAAATGTTCGCGAAAGAAGTGATCACCAGTTTGTTGCTCGCCCAAAAGAAGCCGAAAGAGATTGCCAAGGTGGTAGGATGCCATTTGGCAACAGTTTATCGCATAAAAAAGTCCCTACAGGATGGTCCTACGCAGCGGAAGCAGAGAAGCGGACGTCCGCGCTTTGCACGCACGCCGAACGCGATCAAATCGATCCGTGCAAAAATTAATCGCAACCCGGTGCGTTCATAGGAAAACTAGCTAAGGAAGCCAATATTTCGGAGAAATCCATGCGGAGAATCATCAAAGACGACCTGCATGCATCTTCCAGAGCCAGAGTGAAACGCCACTTGATTACGGACCGGGTCAAGGAACTACAAGTGACTCGTTCCAAGAGATTGCTTTCCTTGTTGAAGAGGGAAAAAATGATAAGCCTGTTCTCCGACGAAAAGCTTTTCAGCATCGATGCTGTGGCCAAAAGCCGCACGGACCGGTTCATTTCACCGCAGAAAATGGAGAACGTTCCGGAAAAAGTGAAATTCAAATTTCAAACCGAACATCCGGCTGGTGTCATGATGTTTGGCTTGGTGGCGTCCAACGGTTTGAAAATGTCGCCTGTTTTCATTGATGCTGGAGTTAAAATCAATACCGAACTGTATATCGGTATTTTAAAGGACCAAGTGCTTGCCTGGGTGAAGGCCAACTTCTCCTAGGACCAAAACGTTGCCCTACAGCAGAATGGAGCGCCGTGTCACACGTCCAATCGAACCCAACAATGGTTGAACGATAACATGAAGTTTTGGCCGAAGGATTTGTGGCCCCCTAGCAGTCCAGATCTTAATCCGTTGGATTATTCGATTTGGGCATATGTTGAAGCATGAGCCTGCAAAGCCACACTCTAGTGTGAAAACCCTGAAGTCAACTATAATATGCACATGGCAGTCAATGTCGGAGAACTACGTCCGAAAGGTATGTTCTGGCTTCCGGCGTCGGCTCAAGGATGTTATTAATAAAAATAAAATTGTTTAAAGAGCCTTTATAAAGATAACTGCATTCGAAAATGTTGATATAATTGCTTGAATTAGTTTAAAATGGGATTTGCAAGAAATAGAACAAATTTTCGCATTATTTTCTGCCGCACCCTGTAGAGCACTACAAGGTGATCAAAAATTTGCCTGTTCCGATCATTTTGTTTATCCTCTGCATATATGGTATGATTTTATTTGTTTTGATCGAGATATCCTTGACATGGATCGTAGATGACGTTGATAGTCCACCTGATATTGTGCAATTTCACAGGAGTCCTTATTATTCTGCTGTTGAACAGTTGATGCTGCATTCCAATTACTTTTTGAGCGTTAATTATTAAACTTTGAATAAAGTGTATTATTCGTGAACGATCACTCAAGTGAAGCTCAGCGTGATTTCGATAATTTCGGAGATATTTGTGCAATCAGTGAGGTACTGCATCCAATTTGGTAGCCGTGATATGTCTGAACTGACGAATAATCGAAACAATCCGAATATGTGCTTTAGTGTTTTTGCACTATTTTTCGACATGTCTATGCTCACGATGAAATCAGTGGATGAAACTTAAGCTTTCATATTTGTAGCGATATGTAAAGAAGGAGAAGAATATGCGAGTTGTCTGCAAAACGATCCATCTACCAAGATTTCCTCGAATCAATTGTAGACGATTGACAACGGAGAAGTACCAGTTGACATTCCCGCCAAATTTCTGTCATTTCACAACGACGAAAGAGGAACTCATTACGAATGTTTCCCCAAACATTGTCCAGAATTATAAAAACCATGATTGGTTGAGTGCACGTGCGATTTTGGGAGTGAAAAATAAGGATGTCGATGATTTGAATTTCATAATCTGTTATCGATCGCGAATGAGCAATAATAAAATTTAGATGACAAACAAGCCAAGCCTGCCTTACAGTTACTTTAAAAAAGTAAATCATGAATGCTCGGAATTATGTAAATCATAAAATCGGATAAACCGGAACAAAGTTCGCCGGGTCAGCTACTTTTGTATATTTGTTTAGTATTAATAACTATTATAGGATTTTATACTGCATAGATAAAAAATCAGATTGATCTAACCAAAGGCCGCCTCCAAAATAACACTAGCTGGTTCAATCATCCTAAAGACGCGGGACCAGAGCACTAACGTACAAAAACGGAGATATACTACCGACCGATTACACATGTTGGTAGGAGTCAATAAAATTCACTAAGTGCCACACAAAACAGAGATGAATTTTAAGATTTCCATTTTTGTTTAAGATGAATAACGAAACAATGTTTGATTTTGTTTATCACGAAAACAATGAAGCCAAATCAAAATACGTTGGTTTCACAGCACAACATGCTGCGACAAAAAATACGATCAGTTCTGCACAAACGTTGATGTAAAGAAATTGGCATACATCATGTTGTCTCCGAAATGATTTTGGTATGACTCCTGAATTTTAATATTTTTTCGGAGATTTATGAATTTTATATTTTTTATTATGACCAAACGGAAGACACACAAAAGCGATTTGGTAATGGAACAAAATGTCATGACATTTATGTAAATTTTTCAATGGGTGACGATACAATTTCGCTTCCTTAGCCGAAACATAAATGAATAGCTTTTTTAAAATAATAATTACTACAAAGATAAATTATTCATTATTCAAAAATTTAATTTTAATAATAAATACTAACATCTTATCTTCTGTCATTAACGTTTGCTGGAAATGTAAATGCCAGAGTTCACTTTTAAACACAAGTGTTGAATGAGGCACAGATGAGGCTCTGAAGAAAGCTTAAAATTTGCGAACTGAAGAATATGCATACAAGCTCCTTTTTTCACCTATGGTTAAAACTCCGACTAGCTGGCGCGGCAGGGAGTAGCAGTATTTTCGTGAAGTTTTTAATTTCTTAATGAATAAAATGTGATTTGGTTTATTAAAATATACTTTTCCGTTATTTTTTCCATCCCTCCGAAAATAGTCGCTTTTAATAATGTGATTTGTCTCCATAATGTCTCATCGTTCGGGTTAGAGGACAGTTCGGAGGATTCATAAGATTCGGCTCGTATTGAACTATGGAGTCATTCCCATAATTAACAGATGCCAAATACACCCAGAACAATACTGAGCCGTCATGCTTCCTGATCATTAGCAACAAACGCCGAATCAAGCATTCTTGAATGTACGCATCAGTACATACGCATCAGTCTTCATTGTTTCTAATGTCACAAACGGCTCTGGCCACATTCCACATTCGGAAATAGCTTGTCAAACCATTGCTTTTTTACAGAATTTCTCAGTAAAAATTTAATTCTCGGCATCTTTGACGTCCTGACCTTCACGCACGGTGTAATATTGATCCCACGGAAGAGTCATATAGTCAATTTTTCATGCCGATTTTCCACAAGTGAGGATTGGATTTGGATTGGATTTGGATTGGATTTGGATTGGTTGGATTGGTTGGATTGGATTTGGATTGGATTGGATGGATTGGATTTGGATTGGATGGATTGATTTGGATTGATTTGATTGGATTTGATTGATTTGATTGATTGATTGATTTGGATTGATTTGATTGGATTTGGATTGGATTGGATTGGATTTGGATTGGATTTGATTGATTGGATTGACGGATTGGATTTGGATTGGATTTGGATTGATTTGGATTGGATTTGGATTGGATTTGGATTGGATTTGGATTGGATTTGGATTGGATTTGGATTGGATTGGATTGGATTTGGATTGGATTTGATTGGATTTGGATTGGATTTGGATTGGATTTGGATTGGATTTGGATTGGATTTGGATTGGATTTGGATTGGATTTGGATTGGATTTGATTGATTTGATTGATTTGATTGATTTGGATTGGATTTGGATTGATTTGATTGATTTGGATTGGATTTGATTGATTTGGATTGATTTGATTGATTTGGATTGATTTGATTGATTTGATTGATTTGATTGATTGATTGATTTGATTGATTTGATTGATTTGATTGATTTGATTGATTTGGATTGATTTGATTGATTTGATTGATTTGATTGATTTGGATTGATTGGATTGATTTGATTGGATTTGATTGATTTGATTGATTTGGATTGATTTGGATTGATTTGATTGATTTGATTGATTTGATTGATTTGGATTGATTTGATTGGATTTGATTGATTTGATTGATTTGATTGATTTGATTGATTTGGATTGGATTTGGATTGATTTGGATTAGATTGATTGGATTGGTTGGATTGGTTGTTGGTTGGATTTGGATTGGATTGGATTGGATTTGGATTGGTTGGATTGGATTTGGATTGGATTTGGATTGGATTTGGATTGGATTTGATTGATTGGATTTGGATTGGATTTGGATTGGATTGGATTGGTTTGGATTGGATTTGGATTGATTGTTGGATTGGATTTGGATTGGATTTGGATTGGATTTGATTGGTTGGATTGATTTGGATTGGATTTTGATTAGATATGGCTTTGTTCATAGACTTTCATCAGATTTATTGGCTCATGACTGAGTGTTATATGGAACGGCTTTCATATTTTTATTTACCATTTCTTCAAAATAGATTATTTTTTTCTGCCTACATAAAACCATATGACAAAATTTATTCGTTTGGTATCATTGATACATTTTGATACTAAATCATGTGCACAGTAGTCCAAACGGCGAAAAACATGATCATGTTCGATTTCAGCGAACTGGATAACTTTAGAATAATGGTGTTTTCAGACGAGTTTCAAAGCATGATTTCGGACGCACGCTAAAAATCTTATTTTTTATTTATTTGTCTTCTTTTGTGTTCTTTTGTACTGATTTGTTCGAAGAACTTTCTTTTCTTAAGAATGCGCATTTAAAAGGAAAATGTGTTTTAAAACATATCCATTGAATAGTTTGGAAGAACAACAGACATTGTGATGTAATCCTCAGATGTTCTAGGTTATCCAAACTATCCTGCAGTTCAAAACTTAAAATATACAACTGTAACTGTAGTTTTCTGGACTAAACATAGTAACAATATGCATTTGACTAAATTTAGTCAGTATTCTGGAAGGTCAACAGATAAAATGGGATATCTTGGGATGTTATAGGCCACCAAAACTACCCTTGAGTTCAGAAGTTAAGATCTACAAGCGTTATCACCTATGAAAGGCGAAGTTATTCGCTCAAATACTTCCAGTGACCGCTTTAACCATGATCTATTTTTTGGATTTTGTTTATGAATTACAATTCAAAAAGTTTTCGTATATTTTTTTGTGAATGTGTGTGTTACTTTTGCAATTGACTCTTGAGTCAAGTCTATTCATTTCTAGCGATGAAGCATCAGATGTTGAACCTCAAAATATGATACATTGTGAATGTTTGACCCTTTATAATACACACAAATTTCTCGAGCAACCCATTTCTCCAGTACAAATATCCATGTTCTATTCATCTTCTGATCACACGATCGTCGTGGCGAAAGAAAAATGCCGAATGGAACGCCTCCCTCGCCATGGATATTGGCGATACGGCAATGGTTTGTTCGACAAAGATGTAGGTAGTTATGGTCAAGCTCAACAATTTCACCGTATATCATATTTTGATGTTCAGCTTCTGAAATTAGCTATCTGCTAATGAATCGACTGGAGTTTGTAATTGTTATAAATAGTTGACTATCAAGATGAATCGATGTACATGATTGGATAACAATCTTTCACTCTAGCAAACATTACTGTCCAATCTTGGCACCTCATGATGATGAGCGATCATTTCCTTCTACATCAGTAGATGTTAGGTTCTGAATTTCAGGACAGTTTGGATGACAAAGAATATAAGAAGATTATCTCATAATGTTGATTGGGGGCGACTCCGGCGTATTGTTTAACATCCATACCTCTCACGCCTAAGTCACGAGTTCGAATCTCACCCCCGGGTAAGTTACGACGGGAGATGAACCAGCCCGAGGCTGAAAATCTCGATAATCAACACAAAAGAAAAAACATTTTGATTGGTCTTCCAGAACATTCATTGAATATGATTGAATGCATACCGTAAGTTTGTATAGCGGATAAAAATACTGTTACAACAATAGATGTTAAGTTCTGAACTCTAGGACAATTTGGATGACAAAAAATATCCCAATAATATTTCATAATGTCTGTTGGACTTCCAAGACATTCGTGGAATATGATTGAATTCATATTCTAACTTGGTATAGCTGTAGATGTTATTTTCTGAACTCCAGGACGATTTGAATGACATAGAATATACCAAGATTATCTCATAATGTCAGTTAATTGAATATGATTGAATCCATATAAAAAATTTGTATAGCGGATAAAGCTACTGTTCTAACAGTAGATATTATGTTCTAATCTCCAGGACAGTTTGGATGACATAGAATATTCTAAGATCATCTCATAATATCAGTTGGCCTTTCAGGACATTCATTGAATATGATCAAATGCATACCGTAACTTTGTATAGCGGATAACGGTACTGTTCTAACAGAAGATGTTATGTTCTGAACTCCAGGACAGTTTGGATGACAACGAATATACCAAGATTATTTCATTATGTCACTTAACCTCCTAGGACATTAATTGAATATGATTAAATTCATATTCTATTTTTGTATAGCTCATAAAGCTACTGTTACAACAATAGATGTTAATTTTTGAACTCCAGGACAGTTTGGATGACAAAGAATATTCTAAGATTATCTCATAATGTCAGTTGGCCTTCCAGGATATTCATTGAATATGATTGAATGCAAACCGTAACTTTGTATAGCGGATAAAGCTACTGTTACATTTGTAGATCTTTAGCTCTGAACTTCAGGACAGTTTGGACAAGCACACTAGCACATCTAGAAAAATAGTTCGTAAATTCTTTTTTTTCAATTCTTTATTATTAAGTATCAAGTCAAATACACCAAATTGCTTATATAATAAAGCTGGAAGTACCATCGAAACCTTTTTTTTTTAATTACGTGTTCGTTTCCTTCGTTTGCAATGTTCTAAGGACTTTTTATTCGTATTCGAACACATATTTGTAGATCATTGTTTTAGGTGTTTTTGTCATATTTAGGAAAGCATTGTAGTTTTTCATAAATGAATTAAGAATCCCAACGCTAATTTTAAAAGGATCCAAACCTAGTTAGAAAATGGCAGGTGTGTACAATTGAATTTTTCTGTTGCACTTTATAATTCCAGTTGTTTTATCTGACACCATATACAATCTTATGATATAAAAAATACAGGAAAATTTTATTAGAAAAATAACCATTTCTTCGATGGCGGAAATGGGACGAATGACCAAGAGGTTAAAGTCCCACAAAAACTACAACAACACTTCTTCGAAGGCACTACAAATAACAATACACATCGTTCTACCAAAACATCATTTTGACAAACTTGTCAAACAAACTTATGAAAATTTATTGTAGATAAAAAAATTAAGGATGCGTTGGATCATTTTGCTTAAGTTATGGCCCAAACACAATCATAACGGAAACTAAACGGCAACGGCAACCAGCAAAGCCCGATCTGAGTAACCCTGCTTGTCGGAAAGAAAACAGGGTAGATCCAAGCTGATTCTAATTGGACATATCGAAGTCATTCGCGACAACTGTCAAACTTTGCCGTTTGGCGTTTCGTTTCCGTTATCATTGTGTTTGGGCGGTTAGAAACTAAATGATTGGTGTATTTAGCTATGATGACCGTATCGAAGTAAGCTACACCTTTGCTGAAGACGTAAAATTTCAACCTACATTCTGTTGAAGATTAAAGTTTGAATCACATTTCTTCATTACAGTAACCGTCTGCTCAAGGTTTCACTGCACAGAGTAAAACCTCATGAAAGAACCCAAATTATTCCGGAAATTCCGTTTCACCTAGATTACCTACCTAGCGCAGCCCCGGTTCAGCCAGCAACAGGCTCGCCGATAAATCGTACCACTAGCTCCTGATAAATCTTTCCTTCAATTAATTTTAAATCAATTAGGTGCACTGATCTCCGTGGACCGACCCGACGTAACCCGTTCGGAAAAGTGTTAGTGGCGCTCGTAACAATGAGCAAGTGAGTGAGTGAGTGAGTGAATGAGCAACTGCACAAAAACGTTCCCTGCTGCCATGGCCGGGGTGCAATCATGATATGTGAACTCATCCAACGGTGCCACCCACTCCACCGATCAACGTCATTGTTAGGGCGAAGAAAAGCTATTTCTTCCTTTTCACTACTAACAGTAACGTGTAGGATGAAAATTGGCTGATAGTACTCTTTATGGTTTTCCATGGCATCGTCCTGTGGAGCGAAAGAAAAAACTCCGAACGTTTGGATGATATCCGCGGGCGTCGTCGGTCGAATGGGGAAGGGGACTCCTTTTGTATTATCCTGGAATGTTTGCCCAATGAATTAATTGCCAGCATCTATTTTTTGCCAGCAAAGATCCTCAAACTGAAGGGAGGGCAAGGACTGATGGTGTTTACTTTTCTTCAGAACGCGCAGGTTTCCATTACGTAAGTCCCAGTTCTCAGCCCGACTGGACGGAAGGTCATTCAACATAGCAAGGTACTAAACCACAGCTGCTTGAGTAACGGGAAAGCAGAGAGTGAGAACAAATGGTCGAGATAATACTGAAAATTGTAATTTATGGTTCAATCTGTGTCGGGGATGGTCATGGAACACCCTTTTCGGTGGCACGGGGGAGGGAAGTTTTTACATGGTGTCCAGTAAATCGCGCCAGCCACGCCGTCCTCAACGGAAGGCACTCTCCTCCTGGTCCGGATTTGGTAAAAGCAATTCGAATATTTGAGGCCCGTTTTGCACCCCCTTAAACAACCGAGCTTCCACGAATCAGCAACCTTCGTTTTCTTCACCGTGTGCTGGTTAATTAAGATTTAATGATTGCAAAGGACAGTGGCTGAATGTAGCTCTCCAGATGAAATCCGAACGCGACGAAAGACGGCAGTGCTTTTTGCACGTGTTGCGTGGGATTTGCTGAGATTAAATGATGATCATGTTTTACGATGACGCAAGCTCATTATCTTTATTGCTTTGACCGAGCAAATATTGAACAAAGGGATAATGGTGTTGGCTTACCAAGAAAAGCAGCTATCCGATTGGCAATTTGGGACTCCATCCGAAGGGCGAGGGTGTTGCGATGATGTACAAAGTTTTAGAGGGCGGTGTTTCTGTGAAAGAATAGAAGAATGCACATTACGTTAGGTCTGCAGGTATGAGGTTAAGTTTTATAATTGTTTATTTATTAGTTTTAGATCAGTTGACTCTGGAAGTAACCGAAATCGATTTGTTTGTTTTGGTTGATGACAATGTAAAGTAATATTCCAGATCACTAATTCTACCACGAATGCGTCATAAACTGAAATTGTGAAAATTTAATAGAACTGGCGTGTTTATGGTTGTTTTTCGGAATAAGTTTTTTCTTGACTAAGAAGAGGTTCAGAATTCTATGCCAAACTTCTAACATCCTTTTTAGCCAAGAAATACACATTTTGTGTTTTAGTTGCCTGTATAATTCTAATGTTTGGTTGAAATTTGTGAATAATCTGTATGAGAGCCCAACCTTCGAAACACTATGCAAACTATTTTGCCTTCAAAAATCTTCCACATGCCAAATTTGGTTCCACTTGCTTGGTTAGTTCTCGAATTATGCAGAAACATGTGTTTTATTTGCCTTCTTAACCTCTACATGCCAAATTTGGTTCCATTTGCTTAATTAGTTCTCGAGTTATGCAGAATTTTTCTTTTATTCGTATGTATTCTATTTGTACAAGAGCCCCCCTCCCTTACAGAAGTGAGAGGGGCCTCAAACAATCGTACAAACATATTTTGCTTTTAAAAATCTCGACATGCCAAATTTGGTTCGATTTGCTTGATTAGTGTTCGAGTTATGCGGAAATTTGTGTGTCATTTGTATGAAAGTCATCCTCTCCCCTTTTCAGAGAGGTGAGGGGTCTCAAACGACCATAGAAACATGTTTTACCTTCAATAATTCTATAAGGGTCAGACAAACAGACAGAAATTCCATTTTATGTGACATGTTTCAATATACAGATAGATAGATAGATTCAAATATGCTAATTTATCAGTCAGGATAAGGTCCGGGTGTCTTCTACAGAGTAACTATAAATTAGAAGATCGGTTTCTACAGAGTGCCTCACAATAGGTGTCACCTTTTTTAAGTCATGCTTTATTTCAACTGGGTAATTTTAAAAGTGGAATTGATTAGCATAGAATAGCAAAGAACATTTGCTCAAAGCGTGGGAAGTAATTTTAACAGCGGAATTAATTATACGAGTTTTGAGTGTATTCTTTTGACAGCTTATCGCTGAAAATAAATAAGCGATTCCGTTTGTTTATGTTTTCCAACACAGCCTCTCTTATCGATACACCTGGAGATCACCACAGCAGATGGAATCACAAATCAACCACGTTCTTGTGATGGTCAAACTGCGCCCAAAACTTTCCGTCATCAACAATGTACGGCACCGGCGACTGCCACGGTACAACCTAGAGCGAAAGAAGCAACCGGATGTCGCCTCAGCATTCGCGCAGAATCTCGAGGCAGCGTTGCCAGACGAGGGCGAGCTCGATGAGGCCCCTTCAGAGCGGCCATCAGCAACGCAGCCGAGAATACCATCGGGCACGTGGAACGGAGTCGACGGAACGAGTGGCTCGACGAGGAGTGCAGAGCGATTCTGGAGGAGAAGAATGCAGTGTGGGCGGTAATGCTGCAGCAAGGAACCCGGCAGAACGTGAAACGTTATAAAAAGAAGCGGAAACAGCAGGGACGCGTCTTCGGGAGAAAAATGCCGCCTGGAAGAAGCGGAGTGCGAGGAAATGGAACTGCTGTGCCGTTCCCAAGAAACACGGAAGTTCTACCAGAAGCTCAACGCATCCCGCAACGGCTACGTGCCGCGAGCCGAAATCTGCAGGGATAAAGATGGAGCCTCCTGACGGACGGACGTGAGGTGAATGGAGAATGCGTGGAGAATGTAGGCATGGGAGACCAAGCCAACAGAGAAAACGACTAAGTCAGTGCAGCAGAGGAAGGAAATGATCCAACTCCCACTCTGAGGGAAGTTAAGGATGCCATCCACCAGCTCAAAACCAACAAAGCAGCTGGTAAAGATGGTATCGCAGCTGAACTCATCAAGATGGGCTCAGAAAAGTTGGCCACCTGCTTGCAGCGGATGACAGCCAGGATCTGGGAAACCGAACAGCTACCGGAGGAGTGGAAGGAAGGGGTTATCTATCCCATACATAAAAAGGTGATTATTTGGAATGTGAATGGACGAAAACGGCTTTCCTGGGAAGCTGACCAGACTAATCAAAGCAACGATGGACGGTGTGCAGAACTGTGTAAGGGTTTCAGGTGAACTATCCAGTTCATTCGAATCTCGTCGGGGACTGCGACAAGGTGACGGACTCTCATGCCTACTATTCAACATCGCTCTGGAAGGTTATTAGGTTATCGTCACTCCTTGTAATGTGACGAACCGGGCTCAACAGCCGGGGTACGTTTTTCACGAAATCTGGTCAATTTGTGTGCTTTGCGGACGACATGGACATTATCGCAAAAACATTTGGAACGTTGGCAAAGCTGTACATCAACCTGAAACGCGAAGCAGCAAAGGTCGGACTGGTGGTGAATGCGTCGAAAACAAAGTACATGCTGGTAGGCGGAACCGAACATGACCGGATCGGCCTAGGAAGTAATGCCACGATAGACGGGCATACCTTCGAGGTGGTGGAGGAATTTATCTACCTCGGATCCTTACTGACGGCTGACAACAATACGAGTCGTGAAATTCGAAAGCACATCAACAGTGGAAGTCGTGCCTACTACGGGCTCCAGAAGAAACTGCGGTCCAAAAAGTTTCAACCCCCGCACCAAATGCACCATGTACAAAACGCTAATAAGACCGGTGGTCCTCTAAGGACTAGCACTCGGAGTTTTCGAGCGGTGCGTGCTAAGGACGATCTTCGGCGGTGTGCAGGAGAACGGTGTGTGGCGGCGAAGGAAGAACCACTAGCTCACTGCACTCTACGACGAACCCAGCATCCAGAAGGTGGCCAAAACCAGAAGGATACGGTGGGCAGGGCATGTTGCAAGAATGCCGGACAACAATCCTGCAAAGTTGGTGTTCGCTACTGATCCGGTGGGTACAAGAAGGTGTGGAGCGCAGAGAGCACGATGGGCGGGCCAGGTGGAGCGTGTTCTGGCGAGCATTGGGCGTGACCGAGGTTGGAGAGCGGCAGCCGCAAACCGAGTAGTGTGGCGTACTATTGTTGATTATTTTTTATCCTAAATGTATTGTTGAACAATTAAATGTATGAATCCTAGAGGGTTTGAGCTGTTTAGTGGAATACTTGTAACTAGAAACCAGAAGAAAATTAGTATCTTCCATTTAATTCCAACTACCTTTGCTTATTCGACAGATACGCGTATTTCGTCTACAATGGCAGACTTCTTCAGTGTCTCGTACTAAGTCGAGTTATTAGTACGAGAGACTGAAGAAGTCTGCACATTGTAGACGAAATACGCGTATCTGTCGAAGATAAGCAAAGGTAGTTGAATTAAATGGAAGATACTATTTTTTTTCTAATTTCTAGTTAAATAAATGTATGTATGTATATATGTTTGTTTATATTTATCAGCTACTTGCTGGAAGCCATACGGGATCAAGTTTTAAATTTAAATTTGCAAATGCTTAGACCGTGTCAGATATTCAATAGCCTTGGGCAGTTCGGAGTGATATTTGCTGAACGTTGCTCAAACCACATATCAAGCATGCTCATCATGACTTCAGAATTTACTGCTTAGACAGATCTGAACATCGTAGAGGTGGAGTTGCTGTAACTATTCATTCCAGCATTGCCCACTCCTTGTTACCTTCGTTTAACCTTCAAATTGTTGGCGAAAAAGTTGAATCTGCCCAAGTCTTTCGTTCAAAGTGCGAAGGATCGGAAGGGACTGTATACGTACAAAATGCAAAAGTCTCCAAACAGTGATGAACGACATAATACAGTGTGAATGTCACAGGCCCGGATAATCTGTACGAAGCCTCATTGTGTCATCATGGATGATGAGACTTCATTCAAGCGTGGACTTCCGGCAGCTTCCGGGGCTGCTGTTCTTCAAATTTTTGACATGCAATTAATGACTTGGCAAGCAATCTGCTCGTATGGATAACGGATTGCGGTGTTCGTTACTAACGGGACTATAACGGGTCTAGCGTAGCGTTACGCATCATAGG
>JASCZW010004028.1:0-35339 GCA_034211315.2 Aedes japonicus | reverse complement strand
CGATTATATGTACGAGGCTCACCCAATGTCGATTTTTTGTAAATGGGGAACTATCAATATGTAGAGGGGCGTCTCTTGTGATTGATTGTTTCGTTGATTTCCATAATCGGTTTATCATTTTCGAGAAATCTGTATTGGAAGAGCTTTCAGTATCGTGTACATACAAATAAATAAATTATAAGAATTCGAGGTATCTCTGTAGTAGCTTCAGAAATGACCTACTGGCAAACGGATCAAACAAAGTTTTTAGGTAAAACACCATTATCAAAACTTTCTCTTCATATCTTTCATTCTAGTCAAAAACATTGTTGTTCACTCTTAGTGCCTCATGGTGATGAGCGAACATCTCCTTCTACATCAGGAAAGTGTTGTAAAATTTAAAGTGAAATATTTTTTTAACAAAACATTTAAAGGCATCAAACGACTGTTTTAATAATCTAAACTTATCGGCTCTGAACCATCTGGTCCAACCAGCAAGCCGCCACACCTTGCATAGAACACGATAGAAGAACGACAAAGTCGATTGGATCAGCTTTCAGATGTTAGTCGATAACCACTGCGTCTAAATTCTGCAACCTCCCTCTAATAAATCAAGTGCCATCAGTAGTAGCTGAAGAAGCATCTCAGCATCAAGAAATGCAAGATCCAATTCAAATCCTAAAGATATAAATTAGTACCAAAATCAGATTCTAATCCATTTCCAAATCCAGACCAAAATCTAGATCAAAATTTAGATCTAACTCCAAATCTAAATTCAAGTTCAAATTAGGATCTGAATTCTGCTTCAAATCCAGATCAAAATAAGATCAAAATTCAGATCCAAATTCAGATCTGAATTCAGATACAAACCCAAAACCGAATCCAGATCCAAATCTAGATCAAGATCCAAATGCAAATCTAGAACCAAACCGATATCTAAGTACAGATCCAAATCCAGAACAAAATCCAGATCTATATCTACATCAAAATCCATAACCAAATTTAGATCTAAATCAAGATCAAAGTTCAGATGCAAATCATGATTTTAAGCTAGATCCAAATCTGAATTCAGGAATTTAGGTGAAAATTCAGATCCATATCTTGATTCACATCCCGATCTTAATTAACATTCAAATCCAGATTCAAATCCAAAATAAAAAAAAGGATTTGAACTAAGATCTATATATAGTTCCAAATAAGATCCAAATTGCGATCCAAATCCAAATCCATGTTCAAATAAGGATCTTAATTCAGATTCAAATTACGATCAATATTTAGATCCAGATTCAGATCCAAACCCAGATCCAAATCTTGATCGAGATCCCGATGCAAATCAAGAATCAAATCCAGATCCAAAATAAAGTCTAAATTGGTTTCAAACCAAGATCTATATCCAGGTCCAAATCCACATCCATGTTCAGATTTAAATCTAGATCCCAATTGAAATCTAACCCCAGATCCACATCTCAATGCAAATGTAGATTCAAAACCAGATACAAATCCACATTCCAAATTCAAACCCAAATTCAGAACCAAATCCATGTCCAAATTTTCATTCAAATCCAGATCCAAATCTCAACCAAATGCAGCTCTTAATCCAGATCCAAATCCAGACCCAAATAGAAGCTAAAATAAGGATCTGAATACAGATACAAATCTCGATCCTTATTAGATCCAAATTCAGATTCAGATTCAGATCAAAGCCCACACCCAAATTCAGATCCAAATCCAGATCACATCTAGAACGAAATCCAGATCCGATTTTATATTCAAATCTAGATCCAAAGATCTTCATGCAGATCTAAATTTAGATCCAAACTTAGATCCCAATCCATATCCATATAAAGATAAAAATCCAGATCCAAATCCAATTCCAGATCTAAATCGAAGCTTAAACAAGGATCTGAATTCTGATCCAAATCTAGATCCACAAGAGATCTAAATTAAAATCTAAATTCAGATCCAAATTCAGATCCAAACCGAGATCAAAATGTAGATCCAGATCCAAATGAAAATTCAGAAATCAAAATGCAGATTCAAATCCAGATCCATATTTAGGTCTTAATTCAGATCTACACCCAGATGCAAATCCAGATCCAAATGCAGGTACAAATACAGCTCCAAATTCAGATCGAAATTCAGATCCAAATAAGATCCACATCTGGATCCAAATTAAGATCTAAATGCAAATCCAAATTCAGATCTAAACCTAGATCCAAATCCAGATCCAAATCTAGATAATTATCTAGATCATTATCTAGATTCAAATTTAGAACCAACTCAAGATCAAAGTACAGATCCAAATCCATAAATAAGTGCAGATCCAAATCCAGAACCACATCAAGATCAAAGTCTCAATCCAAATTTAGATCCAGATCCATATCTAAATCGAGACCAAAATCCAGATTAAAATTAAGATCTAAATTAGGATTCAAATTCAGATCCAAACCCAGATCCAAGTCCAAATCCTAAACCAGATCTAAATTTAGATCAAAGTTAAGATCCAAATCGTGATCCAAATCTAATCCAAATCCAATCCAAATCTTAATTCTCATTCCTTTCCACATCCAATCCAAATCCAATACAAATCCAATCCAAATCCAATCCAAATCCAATCCAAATCCAATCCAAATCCAATCCAAATCCAATCCAAATCAATCAAATCCAATCCAATCCAATCCAAATCCAATCTAAATCAATCCAAATCCAGTCAATCCAGTCAAGTCCAATCAATCAATCCAATCCAGATCCAATCAAATCAATCCAATCAATCCAATCAGTCAAATCAATCCAAATCCAATCCAAATCCAATCCAAATCCAATCAAATCCAATCAAATCGATCCAAATCAATCCAAATCAATCCAAATCCAGTCAAATCCAGTCAAATCCAATCAATCAATCAAATCAATCAAATCAGTCAAATCCAATCAAATCAATCCAAATCCAATCCAAATCAATCCAGATCAATCAAATCAATCCAAATCAATCCAAATCCAATCCAAATCAATCAAGTCAATCAAATCCAATCCAAATCAATCAATCCAGTCAAATCCAATCAGATCCAATCCAATCATCAATCCGATCCAATCAATCCAATCCAAATCGATCCAATCCAATCCAAATCAGTCGAAATCCAATCAATCCAATCCAAATCGATCCAAATCCAATCAAATCCAATCCAAATCCAATCCAAATCCAATCCAAATCAATCCGATCGATCCAAATCCAGATCCAATCGATCCAATCCAAATCCAATCCAAATCAATCCAATCAATCCAAATCAATCCGATCAATCAAAATCCAATCCAAATCCAATCCAAATCCAATCCAAATCCAATCCAAATCCAATCAAATCAATCCAAATCAATCCAAATCCAATCCAAATCCAATCAAATCAATCAAATCCAATCAAATCAATCCAAATCAATCAAATCAATCAATCAATCCAAATCAATCCAAATCCAATCAAATCCAATCCAATCAATCCAAATCCAATCCAAATCCAATCCAATCCAATCAATCAAATCAATCAATCCAATCAATCCAAATCCAATCCAAATCAATCCAAATCCAATCCAAATCCAATCCAAATCCAATCAAATCAATCCAAATCCAATCCAAATCAATCAAATCAATCCAAATCCAATCAAATCAATCCAAATCAATCCAAATCAATCCAAATCAATCAAATCAATCCAAATCCAATCCAAATCCAATCCAAATCAATCCAAATCCAATCCAAATCAATCCAAATCAATCCAAATCAATCCAAATCCAATCCAAATCCAATCAAATCCAATCCAAATCAATCCAAATCAATCCAAATCCAATCCAAATCCAATCCAAATCCAATCCAAATCCAATCCAAATCCAATCAATCCAAATCCAATCCAAATCCAATCCAAATCCAATCCAAATCCAATCCAAATCCAATCCAAATCTAGATTCCCATTCGTCTCCATATCCAGATCCAAATCCAAATTTAGGTCAAAATTTTGAGTTTTCAAAATTTAAATTCAAATCCAGGTCCATATCCAGTTTCAAATTTAGATCTTCATTCAGATCTTAATTATGATTCAAATTCAGATCCAAAACTAGATCCAAATTTAAATCAAAATTTAGATCCATATATTGATTCAAACCCAGATCCTAATTCAGATCGAAAACTAGATCCAAATCCAGTTCCATATTAAGATCTGAGTTCAGATCCAAATCCAGATCCAAATCCATTCCATATTCAAATTCAAATACAAATCTAAATCCAAATCCAGATTTATTTTCAGGTCCAAATTTAGATCCATTTTCAATGTCCATATCCAAATCTATGTCCAGATCCAAGTCCAGATCCAAGTTCAGATCCAAGTCCAGATCCAAGTCCAGATACAAATCCAGATCCATATCCAGGTTCGAATGAAGCTTTGAATTCAGGTTCAAATCCAGATCCACATCCGGTCCAAATTTAGGTCTAAATTCAGATCAAAATCCAGATCCAAATCTAGATCCAAATCCAAATCAGTATTCTGGTCCAAAATTTGATCCAAACTCAGATCCAAATTAGGGTCCAAATATAGGTCCAAAACATATTTCAAATTCAGATCAATATTCAGGTCCACATCCAGATCTAGGTCCAGATCTAAGACCAGATCCAAGTCCAGAACCAAATCCAGAACTAATCCAAATCCAATCCAAATCTAGACTCCCATTCCAATCCATATCCAGATCCGAAACCAGATCCAAATTTTGATCAAAATTTAGATTTTTCGAAAATCAAATTCAAATCCAGGTCCAAATCCAGTTTCAAATTTAGATCTTCATTCAGATCTGAATTTTTATTCAAATCCAAATCCAAACCTAGATTCAAATTCCGATCCAAAACAAGATCCAAATTTAGATCCAAATTCAGAATCGTCTTTTGATTCGAACCCTGATCCTAATTCGGATCAAAATCTAGATCCAAATCCAGTTACAAATCCAGGTCCAAATTGAGATCTGAATTCAGATCAAAATTTAGATCAAAGTTCAGATCCAATTCATGATTAAAATCCCAATTCAAATCTAGTTTCAAATTGAGATCTGAATTCAGATCAACATCAAGCTTCAAATTAAGATCCAAATTCAGATCCAAATTCAGTTTCAAATTCAGATCCAAATTCATTTCCAAATCCATATCTAGATCAAGATCCAAATCCATATTCAAATTTAGCTCTAAATTCAGATCCAAATCTAGAACAAAATCCAGAAACAATTTCAGAACCATTTCCGGAACCAAATCCAGAATCAAATCCTAATCCAATCCAAATCTAGATTCCCATTCCGATCCATATCCAGATCCGAAACCAAATACAAATTTAGATCAAAATTTAGACTTTCCGAAATTCAAATTCAATCCAGTTTTAAATTTAGATCGTCATTTAGATCTTAATTTTGATTCGAATCCAGATTCAAAGTTAGATTCTAATTCAGATCCAAAACCAGATCCAAATTTAAGTCCAAATTCAGATCCATATATTCATTCAAAAGCAGATCCTAATTCGGATCAAAATCCAGACTCAAATCCAGTTTCAAATTCAGATCCAAAACCAGATCCAAATTTAGATCAAAATTCATAGACATATTTTGATTCATACCTAGATCCTTATTCGGATCAGTTCCAAATCTATGTTCAAATTAATATATCAATTCAGATACAAATTCAAATCCAAATTCAGATCCACTTCAGATCCACATTTAGATCAAAGTTAACACCAAATCGTGATTCAAATCCAGATCCAAATTCCGATCAAAACTCAGATCATATGCCAGATTGCAATTCAGGTACAAATCTACATCCACATTCAAATCTTTTTCCAGATCAATTTTCCTTCCAATCAAGGATCCAAATTCTAAGATCAAATACAGATCAAATCCAGATCCTTCCTCTCCATCCTCTGCCCTCCTATCTCTCCTCCCTCTGCAACTCACCGTAGAGCCAGGATCTGTAAGTTGCCCCAGACTTTGGTATGGACGAAGTTACTCGAATCTACAGGGAGAAAATAAACGAATTCCTGAAGGGTGTGGATCCAACTACAACTGTATTCCAAATTCTGGGAAAGGGTCAACGCCCTCAACCTGAAAACAACGGCATAACCCAAAACTATCAAAGAAAACACTACAGCTAACCGAGCAACAGTCACCGACTCTCTCCCTCAGCATTCAAAATAACAAACTGGTATCAGATGAGTAACAAGATTTGTTATCTCAGATATCATTTAGAACTCACTTGAACTACTCAGGTACTAGTGTACAAATTTTGTATCATATTGATAACATTGTTGAAATAATTTGAAATTTGTTCTCATCACAGAAATTGTTCCCTCAAAATGAACTCAATGATAGTAGAAATGAGTTAAAATTGTGATATCAACAATTTATATGTTGTTTCTTTTTTGTTTTGTGCCTATTTATTGGCCTGTATGATAACATATTCAGTGATCAAACCGTGATAATCAAAAAATGAATCTTGCTATAAATGCGGTATAAACCCGAGCAAAAGTTATACTAAATTGATAACAAATTCTAATATCCACGTTATCAATGTTTGATAACTAAATATGTTATCATTGCGGCTGAATAAACAACCAAAATAACAGAAAGAATAACAAAATACTGTAATCGAATATCATAATAATAGCTTATTTTTATTATCATTACCGAACATCTTGATAACAAATCTTGTTCGGCAAGCAAATTCATTGAAACAGTTTCAAATTAAGTTGTCAATTTGAAATCAGTTCTTACGCAAATATCTGAAAAAAATCATTTGAAAAAAGCATCATTTGTTGTTCAAAACATGCTGGTAAAAATTTATAGTTGGGCATTTAACTGGTATCGTTCGTCAAAAATTCTCGAGTACTTTTTCAAAAGGACGTAAGTAACAAAATGTAAACAAACGCGTTGTTCATGGCATGTTATTAAAAAATCATGTTTATATGCCCACATTTGATGAACTTTCTGATGGATTATTTCTGAAAGTGGAGTACTTCACAGGAGTACGTTAAAGAGGATTCCAAGATGCTTTCAGTCGCATCGAATCCGATTGTCTCTATTAAACTCATTCGATGCTTATTGCTGCCCAATTCCCTCGAAACAACAGCCAATGTTACGCTTAAACCCTGCCAATATTGACTCTTTTGACTGAGCGAAAAAAAAAGCAATTCCCCGTCGGAAACAAGTTAGTAATGTTCCACTCTCGCCCGCCATCCTCGTCCATTAAACACCGAGCACGGCCCGATAAGCCATTTGGAGAAAAAGGCTTCTCTTTCTTGTTTTTTTTTATTATTTTCCCAGTGGAACGTTTCATCACGCTTTCCTTATAAAACGTCAAACGGGGAAAGACTCAATGTCGTCATTTCGGAGGAACGCACGAGCTCAACAGTCGTCCCCAGCGTCGGGCACAGTTTTTAAGGTACGTTTACACTGAGGCAACACCATTCCCATGCGAAACGGAATCTTTTATGTCTAATGTCTTTTACGACTAATGTTGCCCCGAGTTGCCTCAACGGAACTGAACCGTAACGAACCGGGGCCAGATGTTGCTGCTCGTGCTACAACGTAAACAACGCTCATCAAACAACCATTCCGCCCGGCCGCTCGATGGCTTCTTGCAGCTTCTAATTTATGTCGGAACGTGCGTCGAAATCGGGTGCAGCAAGGGGCCTGTTATTTCGGGTATCAATTTTGAGCTGACGCGATCAACTGGCTTCGGACATACCAATTAGTCCCACTCTGTCTGCCTGTGATGGAACATTCTGGCCGTTTCAAGGGTTACGACACTTCCGTCACGCTCTGATGCGCAATTTTCAAATGAAAGAGAACCGTTTTGAAACACCCGTTCCTAACAACTTGCAATCCGGCTGCCGTTTCAAAGAAACGCCTGAAAGGACGAAAGAGAAAAATGCTTCACGGGCATCTAAACAACACAAAGCGAATGCCTTTCACTTCGGTGCGGCATTCTTTTGCCATCAAAATGCCATTCTCAGAAGCTCGCTTATTTCCCCGAAAGGGAAAATGTGTTATAATTTACATATTACATGTGCAAGCTTTTAATTTCCTCTCGAATGCCTGGCGCACGGTAGGCAAGCTCAAGGACACTCCTTACGGTTGACGGATATTCGCTTCTTCCTTTCAACCGTGTTGCATGCATATGTATAAAGAGAACCTACACCCCCCCCCCCCCACCGTTTTCCCCACTTCCATCACCGGCACATGAAGCCACTTTCATCTCCGAAGAAAAGCGGTCCGAAATGTGGCTGTGTTTGTGCCGGAGTCGTCCTGCGAACGTTCAAGATAAGAAGCAATGTTGACTCGCTGAAAGTGGAACGCTTCGCGGAATGTTAAGTGAATGATGAATTCGAAAATGTAAATAAACTCGTTTTCGATTCTCTGCGGGGAATTCCGCGAAGAAATGGTGTTGGGAATGAAATAAAAAAGAAGGAAAAAAAGGCGAGGCTCCATACACGGAAAAAAGAATCCGTTCTCAAATTCGGGAACCAAAAATTACACAAAGCTGAACTGCCGAATACATTCATACATGACATGACTTACAGTATAGGACAAAAGTTACGCAACTGGGTAGAAGAAATGTGAATTTTTGTTATTTTCTTAAGAGTAAGAACCACTTCCAACAAGTGGTCTAACATCCATGCGTAGTATCATATAGCTTAAAGGTTCAATACAGCCTCTCTTTCATTTGTATTACTGTCCGATTTTTTCTCAAGGAAAAGATACTCAATTGTCGTAAAAAGTGGAACAACTTTAATTATGAGTTGTTCCACTTTTTACGAAAATTGAGTTCCCGACCAGAAGCGTATAACATAAACATAACAAAACTATAACAAACCTTGTTAAGACTAACTGATTATGATATTAATTTGTTAAAAACATTTTCGTCTGCAGAATTGTATAACATATTTATAACAAATTAAGATATAATGCCCTGGGAGACACAATCTTCGTAAAGAAATAAATTAATTCTAACACTAGCTGATATGATTTTGCTTCATCGTAACAAAACTTTTACAAAGTTTGTTTTGTTTTTGTTATATTTGTATCATAGTTTGCTATAATTTTGTTACCGTTTGAGGATTGTTTGTTACAGTTTCTGTTATTTTAACAACATCCGCGATCTGAATTCTAACAACCGCTATTATAAAAACAGCGTAACTGAATAACAAAACCTGAAATAATTTTGTTGTTTCCTTCTGGTCGGGTTACCTTTCCGTGAGAAAAAAGGACAGTGACACAAACGAAAAAGAGGCTGTTTTGAGCGTGTAAGGTATGTTAACAGCACTGCTTCAAGTTTCCAAGGCAACCCTACAAAAACAAAGCAACTTTCAGGTTTTTTTTTCATTAGGGCGAATCTAACATTGAGAGATTCTTTCCGGGCTCACTCTCGTTCATTTATTACAGCGCCATTATAAAACTATCTAGAGATTTTTAGTACAAATCGAAAACGTGAAGGTGATTGTAATATGAATGCAAGAGAAAGTAATCAAAGAGATTCTCTCAATATTAGATTTGCCCTAATGAAAAAAACCCCTAGAACTCTCAATTTCGATAAGACGAATTTCGACAAGACTTATTTCATCCAGTGGTTGGCAGCACCTTCTCAGAATCAAATGAAACTTTGTGGGTATAGACTATGTGTTTTCATGCATCTTTGCATACTTTGTTTTGAAAAAAAAATATCTAGACCTAGATCTATTTAAAAAAGGATTTCGTTTTTGATTGATTTTTTTAAATCAACATAATTAAAAAAGGACAAGACTGGGCTTCAAATGGTGAGTTGACAACTTGGCAGGAGGGTGCGACCGACCTCTGGTCCTCACAAGTTCCTACCTCACGCCTCCACGAGTTATATGATCACAAAAGACTGCCAGCTGAAACATGGAGACGCTGGTTGGCGTAGCTCTGGGCAATGTTGTCAATCCGACAATAGCGAAGTGAGGGGTGCGACCGGTACATCATATCATAATTTTCCATTCTCATATCTTTCAGGTCTTCCAGGTCGTCAGGTATTACAAAATAATTTAAAATTTAAAATTCTTTTTTTTCATGGCGGTCATACATTGCCTAAATTTTCTGGTTCATAATGGATGCGCAAGTTTGTCTACAATTGCAACAAAACAGCAGTCGGCACACATGTAATTTTCAGTTCATATTACAATATACCCTCACTATATATTTTATCTTATAGGACATTGTTTATTCATAGCATAATTCTGTATATTTCATTACATTTATTACGCCAGAAAGGTAAATTTCTCTCAGGTACCATACAGTTTAGGAGAGGAGGTCTTGCGGTTATAGGATGATCATCTTCTATTAGAAGCAGCAGTAAGAATGGGGATCAATTTTCAGCTGTATCTAGCACCGTCGGAGTGGCCTTCTCGAAAGTAGCAATGGATGTATATATAGATGTGTAGATACTAGTATGTGTTCCCGACCAGAAGGGAACAACAAAATTATTTCAAGTTTTGTTATTCAGTTACGCTGTTTTCATAACAGAGGTTGTTAGAATATAGATCGCGGATGTTGTTAGAATAACTGAAATTCTAACAAAAGATCCTCTAGAGATAACAAAATTATAGCAAACTATGATATACACATAACATAAACAAAACAATCTTTGTAACAGTTTTGTTTCGATGTAGCAAAATCATATCAGCTAGTGTTAAAATTAATTTACTTTCTTAACGCAGCTTGTGCCTCCTGGGCATTATATCATAATATGTTGAAAGTATGTTTTACAATTATCCAGATGAAAACGTCTTAAACAAATTCATATCATAATCAGTTAGTCGTAACAAGGTTTGTTATAATTTAGTATTTTTTATGTTATACGCTTCTGGTCGGGTTATTATATGATGCATGTTTTTAACAAGCTCTAGCATATTTTCATTAATAGAAATGTTGACGACTCTCTCGACCACTCAACCTTTAATTCCTTCATTATATTTTCCATTAAATGGCGTAATATGACCTTAACATTTCAGTACACGATCATCAATTACTATTTGAGCGGTTCAGAGGAACACAGCTGTTCATCATTATTAATTGCATATCATAAATATAATATTATGGAAGAAATAATAAAATAATAAATAAAATTTTAATTGCTTCAGATTGGTGATCCAGCCGGTATAATTATTTTATTACATTATATCAAATAATAATGAAAATTAATAAATGCTCTTCATTCCAGAAGGTTACATATCTATATGTCATGATTAAATACGTAATAATATAATATTATGGTTTTATATACAATTGAATGCTTTATTGATATTTATACCTCAATGAATAACAAGATGACCTTCACATTCCAGAGATACAGTCACCTATCAGTGATACAAAGTGGTACGAAGCTGCATATTATTATTACTGCCTTAATATTATTATTTCAGCAGGTTAATTAATTTAGTTTAACATGGTTATCATAGGCTCGTGAACTCCAACTATTACATAATTTAACTAAATATCCTTATATAAGTTTTGCTCTACTATATATTCATATATAACATATTATTATTACATTACATCTATATTTATATAAATATAATAAATACTGGGTTGGGAGGGAGCACCAGGGTATCATTCAAGCTGAAACTGGACGATGGTTTGATTGACTGCCTGAGTCTAGGAGGGAACAAACAGTATCATTTCTTATCCTACCGATTCGAGTGTGGTGCTGCGAGTTCTACTCCAACAGTTTCAGGGAGAGTGACGCGCCCTTCTTAACAAGCCATCCTGTAGAAAGCTTAATGAGTATTGCGAATTGTGTTATTCGATTTGTTGGATCATATCGTTGGAAGGAGATTCTTAATTTCCCGTGGATTTCGTGTAAGTGTCTCTGCTTACGGATCCACCCCTCCGTTTTTGGCCCTTCATACAGCGATAGTGCGAATTCAGATCGGTGGCCCAATTTGATCTTGCTATTAAGTGGAGCTGCATCCAAGCCAAGGGCTAGAGGGGATGGTGGCTACCATACATACATACATAATTAAAAAAGGACAAGACTTGCAAAAAAGTGATGTAAGGGTGACTTTAAGAAAATTGTTTGGAATTTTATGAAAAAAAAAAATCTTTAAATTATAAAATCGATAATTACACGCTAAAAAATAATATTTTAATATTTAAACTCAATTTGCAAAAAAAGCGATCTTAGAATTGGACGATTTTTTTTTCTTAATAAAGGCAATATTTTTTTCCAGCTACAACTTTTTCATGTCTTATTTTTACCGTGTATCGCACCAACTCGTCTTTTAATTTGGCCCTTACAACCTCACAGAAGCCAATTGATTATTTTATTTAATTATAATAGAAGCCAATTAATTATTTTATTTAATTATAATGACAATTTTGATTTTTTAAGGGTCTTCGAGTGATTGAAAAATTATTTCTATTATTTGGAAAGGGCTTGTTTTTAAATTATTAATACAAACATGCATACCAGACATTAAATTGATTATACAACTAAATCAGGTGGTTGATCCTTTTTATTACTTTAAACATCATTTAAAAATCCTAGAGGGTTTGAGCTGTTTAGTGGAATACTTGTAACTATAAATTAGAAGAAAAATTAGTAATCTCCATTTAATTCCAACTACCTTTGCTTATCTTCGACAGATACGCTTATTTCGTCTACAATGTGCAGACTTCTTCAGTGTCTCGTACTAACAACTCGACGTCGAGTTATTAGTACGAGACACTGAAGAAGTCTGCACATTGTAGACGAAATACGCGTATCTGTCGAAGATAAGCAAAGGTAGTTGGAATTAAATGGAGATTACTAATTTTTCTTCTAATTTATAGTTATCATTTAAAAGTTGTAACCATAAAAGTTCAGACAATTTTCTAAAAGTCAAAAATACATCACTATTTTGTAAGTCTTGTCCTTTTTGAGTTATGTTGATTAAAATAAAAATCGATCAAAAAACTTATTCCCTTTTCAAATGGTTGTTGAATTTATTGATAAATTTTGAAAAAAAAAACAAAGCATGCATAGTTGAAATTGCTCAACGTGTGTGATTGCTTGCTCAGCATTGTTATCAGGGTCATACAATTTCACTTTGAATTGAAAATCGTCGTGGACCGATGAACTTAAAATTCATCCCTTTCAATGGAAACACATTATTTTCTTTTGACAGCCACTTCTTGGTCAGCTTTAGTAAACCAATCTTCATACAAACATTTTTGACTAAGCAGGACATTTGAAATTCATGCAATACGTACGGATCTATCTAAGGTATTCATTATTTTTAAGACTAGAAACAGTGCCAACAGACAACGTAATTGTAGCACCGAAAACAATAATCACCTATTTAATGAAATGATAAGTGAAAGTGCTGATATATAACTTGCTTTCACGCGATTCCTGTTGTGCTCACAGCTCAGGCGCAAATGTAACAAATGCAATTTCAATAAGTCACCGCAGTATCGAACAGAAACTCGCCTGTCAGCTCGAGGAGCTGTTTGTCGAGCGAACAGCATCGTTAAATGACAATAGTTCTAGCAACACTGGCACGCATGTTCCGTTGTGTTGCCTGAATAAGATTCCAAGAAAGTTTGGATAACCTAGGACATCAGAAGATTTTCTCATAATGTCTGTTGTTCTTCCGAAATATTCATTTTCGTTACAACTGTTGGCCCTATGTTCTCAATGATAGTTTGGATGACCTAGAACCTGTCATTAAACTTTGTAATGTTTTTTTACTTTAAGAATATTTATTGAATATGTTTGAATATTTATTGTTACTTTGTGTTGCTTAAAATTTACTGTTACAACCTTAAATCTTGAGTTCTGAACCCTCAGACAGTTTGGATGACCTAGACCATCCCAAGAATATCTTCTTATGTATTTTTACGTTCGAAAATATTCACTGAATATACTTGAATACGTGACGTTACTTTGTTTAGCCCAACAAACTACTGTTACTACAGTATATTTCAAGCTACAAATTCCAGGACGGCTTGGATTTTCTAGAGAATCTCAAAATAATGAGTGTTGCCCTTCTAAAAGATTCATTGAATATGTTTGAATCCCAATATATAGCTCAAAACACTTTTGTTGCAACGGTAGAGCTTATGTTTTGAACTTATGTACAGTTTGGAGTACCTAGAATATCCCAAGATTGTTGCATTATGTCTGTAAGCCTCCCACACTATTCAATCAATATAAATACATATTGTTCCTTTACACACTCCACACACCTAATGTTGCAACTGTAGATCTTGTGTTCTGAACTCAAGGGTAGTTTGGATGACCTAGATTATCCCCGTTCATCTCATGGTGTTTTTCCTTACGTTCGAAAACATTTACTACATATGGTTTAACACGTAGCGTAATTTTTTATAGCCCAAAAGCTATAGTTACTACCGTAGATCTTAAGTTTTGAACTCAAGGTCAGTTTTGATTACTTAGAACATCAAGTTTTCAAATAATGACTGTTGATTCATAAAGGTTTATGCAATATGTTTGAATACATGTCGGAACCTTATATAGCTCTTAAAGCTTCTGTTACAACTGTAGATCTGAAGTTCGGAGCTCTGGTTCATTTTGGATAACCTAGAACATTCCAGAAAGATAAAAACATATTAAATGTTTATCAACGAGAAGCTAATAATACGTATGCAAATGTACAATTTTCTGAAACAACGCGTTGCAACGCTTTACATTCTTAATAAGGCATTTATTTTTTCTTCCTGAACTTCTTCAGCAAAATATGTCAGAAGTAATTCTCGCACAGACTATGCTGGAAGGCGTTTCAACCATGCGTATAGACCCATCTTCGCAAAAACGAGCTGCGGACCAAGTGTAGGGGGTCGTGAAGAAAAAACATGTCGCTTGATTACGTCGCTTCTTTACAAAGAAAAACCCAAAAAGTGACTCTGCGCCGCAGTATTATTCATTATTTGCAAACGGGGGTAATCACTTAGTTAATTTTTACTGTACTTATACAACTTATAACATTTGTTAAAAATTAAAATTAAAAAAATACTTAAATTTGGAAATCACTTTTTGGTCAATATTTGGTCACTATTTTTTTTTATTTTAGTCAATAAAGTCACTATTATTTATCCCTTAGCTCTCTACCCTGTTATCAAAAAAAATGCCGAAATAGGTCTTTGGTCTATAATTTATTTACATTACAATTTGTTGCATTTCCAGATTTGAATGATTCTGAAATCATAGTTTTGCCAGAAAATCAATTTACCTTCGCAATGGCTACTATAAAACTATTTGGTCATTTGGTAACTTTCCTCAATGCCAATTTGCCTTTTAATGCATTTACTGGAGGCAAAATGGTTTCAACATGCATTTTCAACTGACCATAATAAGATAATATGAATGAATCCTAGAACGGCATTTAAAAACAGCATTATACGAGTTCATAAAGTCAAAATAAAACCTTTGATAGGAGTAAAAAGAATTTTAGAAGACAAGGTTTTAAGTTCGTTGTAAAGAAGTTGTGTAGGCTCTCATAAACCTGACTAAAATATGAAACCTATTGGCACCTCTTACTGTCATAATAAAATCAAATTGATTTCTATTGGCTTTCATAAAACTTGAATAAAGCTTAATAAAGCTAAATGGTTTTGGCAATGTTACTTGGGATCACTGCATCACCCGAAGAGGAAAATAACATCTACGATGGACAAATTGATCAGATAAAACTAGATGAAACGGAAATTGTAAACACTGAAGAATATAAAGAAGACTTTCGACAAATTTCTTAACATCTCTTCTTCTCTTCTTTTCTTTATATATATATAAAAATGAATGTTTGTTTGTTAGTGACGCTAAAACTCGAGAACGGCTGAACCAATCTTGACGGTGTGTTCGGATGATTTGTTCCTTTTTGCCCAACAACGTTTCAGAGAAACTCAAAAGTTGGGAAATTTCCAAGGAAAAGTCGGAAAATTGTAAAAAAAAGGCATTTTTCCATACAAAAATATCAAATTTTGTTTGTATAAATCAAATGTTGCTTGTCAAAAATGCAGAAAAATCACAAATAAATTATTTTCAACATAATAAATTCAAATTTCTTCACTTTCAAACTGAGCAAACTTTAAGAAAAACCCAATTTCCAACAATCAGTTAATGGAACATTTTCAATTCAAATGTCAGTGCCAAATTGGCACATTGAAAACGCACAAAACGTTGTTGTTTTGGAATGTTTCTTTATGATATCTTACAGCACCGTATTCTTACAGCACCGGTCCGGCAAGACAATATACAAAAATCAACCATTTTTCATGAGTTGGAACTTCCAAAAAAAAAAACGACTTCAGTATTCTAATATAATACACCAATTAAAGCGTCCAATTGATCACAGATTATCAATAATATAAAATGACTGCTGATTGTCATACTTTTAGAAGCCAAAATTGAAAATATCCAAGTTCTCCAGTTTGAACATTGACTGTCCCTTTCAGATTGACTAGAAAAATGAAGGACATTCATGCAATTTAAAAAAAAGCGATGTTAATACAGAATACCGATTTATTGTGTGAATTGATTTCAAAGATATTGCAAGCAATAAATAAATGTTAGACGGAACGAAGTCCGTTGGGTCAGCTAGTATTAAATAAATAAAAAACAGCTTTCGTTGATAACACTCAGAGCCCTGTAATTTAACCATTTTAATTTACTTTTAAACCTCTTTTTGAGTTGTTTTGTTCCTCCATGCATGTAAACAATACGATTCTATCCACAAACATACAAATTTATTGCAGTTCAAAGCGGAACAAATAAACTAAATCTATCAATTTTGCAAAATATGACGTAATATGATACTGGGCCGAAAATTGACGCTGCACCCTAATTGAAGCGGCCAAAAAATACACTCAACCAAATAATCTTAAGAATTTCATAAGGTTGAACTTATGAACGATGCTATGGAATTTCATATAGCTGACTTATGAGTGGATTTTGTTTCCCACGACGTTGTTCTTGTACGCCTTTAAGCTGTTCTGATTACAAGTGTTGATATATACTAGTGGGCAAGTTACTGGACCCATAACCTCAACGTTCAAGGTTCGAATCCAGGTTGCTCCATATTTTTATTTTTTCGACATCATCATATTTCATAAGATAAATTTATGAAATTCACTCTGATTTCTTATAGCAAATAATCATACTGCAATCTTATGAATATCGAAAGTTTATTTCGCTGAGTGTATACTTCCCAATTTTGTATGCTTTTATAGCAACAATCGTCGTTTCATGCGTGTACGATGGCCTATTTTTTCCTTTTGTTTTTCGGCGATAATAGGGTATGTGTCCCTTGACTCAGCCTAATATGCAACAATCGATTACATTTTTTATTATAACTCATAAGGTATTTGAGTTGGAAGCAACGTTTAACTATCTATACACTTGCGAAGATATGTTTATTAAGCCATCTGGTAGTATGTATCACAAAAAGTTACACAACTCATTTTATATAGTCAGAAACTTTCGAGGGAGATTGATGTAATTTCGGTCTATGGGTACCAAATTGGGTCTAATCATGGATGCAAGTTCGTCCCATTCGATAGATTTGTTATTAAATGTTTTTTACGTACGATTTAGTTCTGATTTTCTGATTCAATGCGGTGCCAGCTTTATTCGCTCTTCCCAACAAACAATTTCACAAATCAAACTACTTAAACTGCTAAGAAACACTTAAGTTTTTTTAATATTTGCTTCAGCGGCCATTCGGCAATCATAACGTTATAATTCACTCTACACAGATTTTGTTCCTTAAGTTTGTGTTAAGATGAACCATATGAACAACATTCAACCGAAACTAATACATTTTTATTGTAAATGTTACCAATAACATCATTTTACTGCGCTTTCCATACAACAGGCCATATTTGGGAACCTAGTAAAAAATATGTACCTAACATTGGGTCTAAGGTTTTCATGTTAAATCATTGTTATTTTATGTGACCTTTAAGTTTATAACGTGTTACTATTTTCATTACATCTTGACTGCTTTATTCGGTTTATAGGTTCAATTTCGGCAAATTTTGATCATTCGAAGATCGTGTAGATAATCTGTTCAGCTTAACCAGTAAAATCATGGTGTCTAAAAAGTTGAGGAAATCGAAAATTACTCGGAAGTGAACAACTATAAATTGATTAAAAATGTCTCAATTGCTTTGGAATAAATCGGTCATCCTGACAGCAACATGGTTTTGTTGATTATCGCCAAATTAATGACATATTTGGTACATAGGCCGAATCAAGGAGCTAGGCTATCATTACATCCCGTTACCCTATCTCGCAGTACCGAAAGGCAGTTTGAATTTGTTGGTATAATGGGGTTGAGCTATTGAGCGAATAAACAGGTAAGCGACGTAATTAGCAGGTGATAAGAGCGTACCAGTTGATCTCAAGGTGTTTTAAGCTACCTTCAAGCTTTTCTGACGTTATTCGGAACATTTTGATGTTTGCATATTTAATAAAGTTCTCAAGTTTTTGAGCTTTTGTGACATTTTCTCCATTAATTTGAAATTTTTAGTAGTTCAGAAAACTCTAAGTCTGTTTGCTTATTCTTCTGACCTCTTCAAATCGTTGAGCTGTAAAAACAGTTAGTACAATGTTCAGTGTAACAAATCCGTATAAAAATATTCTGCGTTAATTAAATTTACTAATTATGAAAAAGGTCCCCCCGTTTTTGCACGCATCGGAAGTCTTCGGAAGCAACTCCGCCAGAAGCAGCTTCCAGGAAATTTACCCGCGATTAACTATGAATGTATTCACTTGAATAGTCCATTCCCTCGCCTTTTGACATTCCAACGCATTCACCAGCATTCATAAAATTCCACGTAGGTTCCCAATTAACATCCCCCACCCGCCACCCACCAAGAACCTTCAGAAAGCGCTGCTCAAGTACTCACCTGCACCTTGTGCCAGTGTCCGTCGTGCAGATCCCGTCCGACGGTGATAATCTGCGCTCCACCACCCAAGTTGAAGCGTAACCTCAGCGCCCCCTCCACCAATTTCAGCTCGAAGAAGTCGTACGTCCCCCCGTCGTCGGTGTAGAGCACCAACCCGTTCGGTTGTTCGGTTTTAAACTCCAGCTCCAGGGTGCCATTCAGTCCGGTGTACCACTTCCGGAACTGGGCAAAGCTATTCTGCGACCCATCCAGCACGAACCCGGCTCCCAGGCAGCCGAGATAGCCCAGAACCAGGCCCACCGAAAGCCACACTCGAGACGCACTCATAAGATCTAACCGTCGGCGGCGACGGTTGCAACTGTTACGATTATTATTGCTATTATGATTATTATTGTTACGACTGTGCCGGATGCATTCGCTGGAGTTGGGGGAGGTGGAGCAGGAGCAGCTCGGCTGCTGACAGTTGTAGAATCGAGAACGATGGCGTCCGTTGACGATGCAGCTGCTGCTGGAAGGGGCGCCGAGGGCCTGATCCGCTTCCGACACTGCTGGAATAACTTTAGGCGCCGACGCCATCTTGGTCTCACTACCAGTGCGAGAGCTTTCCGCTCTCACTCACTCCCTCAAGCCGAGGGTTTCAATCTCTCGCTGCACTCACTCACTGTTTCCACTGGGGGAAAAGTTCTAATCGCATTACCTTCACCAACACACACCGACAAATCAAATGCCGTTTTTTTTGTTACTTTCCCTCAGAACACACTCGCGATGCTTTCCGATGCTCACTCTCACTTGAAACTGGCGTGTGGGTTTGGGAGAGAGTTGTAACACTCGGGGAGATTTTCTTCTTTTCACGGGGGTGATTTTTTCTTCCTTCGATTATTGGGGATCAGTTCGCCTCTGTTTTGTTCGTAACTTTTTATTTATTTTCTACACACTGTTGTCAACGATGAAAAGCTGAAAGAAGGAGAAATGGGATGGATATTAGTGACACGCTTTAGCGGATTTTCTCGATACGTCGGGGAAGAGATAGGAATCCAAGTGGGCTTTGAATTGTAATAATTTGTTAGAGCCCAGGAGGCAGAAAGCCACTCTAATAAAGCTACAAAAAAAAAAAAAAAAAAAATTGTCAGACATATTTAAACCGAAAATATGTTCGGTGATAACTGTATACACAAGTGAAAATCGAGGTTTGTTGTTTCCCGAGATCCAATCGAAGCTAAAGTGTCGCTATTTTATGACACACTATTCTGTCTCTTAGCAGGTCTTCTATCATACTGAGTCGGATTTCACATTGTTTTCTCACAAGAATACTGATTTTAACGTTGTATGAGTACAAGTTCTCGGAACGAGTGCTTGTTGTCCCATCGTCATGCTGTGTATTTTTATTCCAACATGCTCATATCCTGTAAACCGTGGGAAATGGTTGATTGTTTATTAAGAATGAGCCCTTCAAGTGTTGAATAGCGCGTGGCACTGGTCTGCATGTGAACTGTGTAATGAATGTTTATCGCTAGTACACATGAGAGGCTTATTACCGCAATATTGGTATTTTTGGTACGTTCTTCTCACAACTTCGGGTTACTCCTTCAGAGAAGTTCTTAACAAAACTTCGGGTAAGTGCTTTAGAGACCTTTATGGGAGTTCTTCAGAAAATTTCAGCGAAGTTCTTCAGAGAAGATCAGGGAGGTGCTGTAGAGAACTTCAGGGAAAATCTTTAGAGAACTTCATAAAACTTCTTTAGATAACTTCAGAGATACCTTTCAGAGAACTTTAGGGAAGTTCTTCAGAGAACTTAAGAGAAATTCTTCACAGAACATCAGGGAAATTCTGCAGTAAATTTCATGAAAGTTCTTCAGAGAACTTCAGGAAAGTTCTGTAGAAATGGAACTTTCTATAAAATGGACAAAAACAGGGTGTTGCTTTGTAGCAGCGCCTTTGCCGACTGAGCTAACGAAGGCCAACAAGGTGTTAAATTACTTTATTAACGATGACCTATTGGACCAGATCAGGGAGAACAGTACTGCGAAGGAAGTCTGGGCCGTGCTAAGAAATGTCTACACCAAGACGTCAATTTCTTCGCAAACTTTTGTCGAAAAGCAGCTGGCCCGTCTCAAGATGGTGGCAGGAATGTCGATCAAGGTGCTTGATGTTTGATGAACTGGTTCGACAAATCAAATCTGCCTGTGCTAAGCTTGAAGAGGGAGAACTGGTCTCTCAACTCCTATTGGAGAATCTGGGTGAAGACAAGTTGATCCTGGATGTAGTTTGTTAGCCGAAGAATTGAAGAAACGTGATTGGATGGTAGATAAAGCCTGCCGGATTCAAGAAGAAGCCGAAAAATTCAAATGCCACAGACTATTAGAAAAGCCATTTAGCAAATGGCTACCGAATCAAGCTGCAAGCTGAAGCTCACGTCGTTTCAAGCAACAAAGCTGCTGCTCTCATAACTGGTAAGAATAAGCCTGCGGATGTTAACCACGGTAGAATTACGTTTATGCTTGAATACGGAGCAAGTTAGCTAATGACAGAAAGTGTTACATGTCACTGGAGAAGCTAAAACAGCACGTGGTAATAGGTATGGTGAAGGACAACCAAGGAGGAATAAATTTTCAAGGCGTGAAGATGACCATAAATCACGTACTGTTCCTACCGACCCTGTGTGCTAATTTGTTATCGGTCAAGAGGATGGCCGAAGCAGGTGTAACGGAGTTCGTGAAATGAAACATGAAAACTAAGTGATAGCGAACTGCTCACTTAATGGTGATTTCTACGAGCTGGATATCTTCTATAGACTGTTTCAGAAAGTATAAGCACACTTTCAAAATAACAAAAAAGTCATGTTTTTTTTAGTTTTAATTATTTTATTTGGCAAATCATATTTGTATTAGTGTTTTATATGATATTTTACTCTCGTTTATTCAAAATATTTAATCAGAGCCAAGACCCCTAACTTTTCCTCGAACATGACCCATTAGCTTCTGCTCAGTGGTACTTCCTACTATTTTGACCACTTTTGGTCAATCTTTTTTAAATTTTTGGATTTCGTCCGCTGGTTTTATGAAATTTCGAGGCTTTGCTTTGGTTAAAGCCCAAAAAGTCTCGATTGGCCGTGCCTCCGGGCAGTTCGGCGGATTCTTGTTTTTTGGCACTAAACATACATTTTGACTTTTGTACCATTCTAAAGTGTCCTTTGTGTAATAACATGACGCCAAATCAGGCCAAAACACTTCTTGACCTTCGTGCTGACTGATCATCGGCAATAATTGCTTGTGAAGACATTCTTTAACTTATTTCTGAGTGTTCATCATCTCCGTTGTAATGTACGGACTAGATGTTTTTCCACACTCGCATATTGCCTGCCAAACCGTAACCTTCTTACCGAATTTTTCGGTAAAAAATTGCCTTCTCCGTTTCGGGGATGTCTTTGTCTTCGCTTACAGTATCGAATTGTGGTCCGGGTAGTGTTTTGTAATCAAGTTTCACATACGTTTCATCGTCCATTATTATACACCCAGAATTTCTACACAATAACGAATCGTAGAGTTTGCAGGCCCGTGGTTTCACGGACGCGGCCTGTTTTGAGTTCCTTTTGGGGTTTTCTGCTTCCAGTATGTTTTTAGCCCAAGTCTTTCTTTGGCACGCATGACGTTACTCGACGAGGTCCCTAGTTTTTTTTCGCAACATCCCGAACGGAACTCGCTGGTTTTAGCTTGTAGGCATCCCTGATACTTTTATCGATATCCGGACAAACAGGACCGGATTTCCGACCACTCTTCGGCGCATATTCAAACGTACACTGTTCTCTATATTTTCGAATCGCAGAAAGTACCGCTCCGACGCTTACACCCTCTTCCTTGGCCATTTTTCACAAGAAGAGTCCGCTCACAGTGCACCATTTGTGCACGATACTTGTTCGTTGTTCGGGAGTATGAGCGCACTTTGATAGGTAACACAAAACTGAGCACTATTTTTATGCTTTGTCATTCAGAAATGTGCAAACAAAAGGACGAAGCCAAAACATGTTGAAATATTTCATTATATTCAAAGTGACCGTTAATATAAGGTGTGCTTATACTTTCTGGAACAGTCGTTATCCGAACGGTTCTGCAAAGCTTTGTATTATTGAAGATGTAAATCTCTGGCTTGTTAATAAAGGTTGTACTCGAAGAAAATGTAACATTTTCTTTTGTATTTAACTGATCATAATGTGGGTAAAAACTGATGAAATTTTGGGTGAAACTAGTTTAGAGTGTAATTTTCACATGTGGACATGTGTACCATTTTGTCACAATCTGTTAAGTAGTTAGTTGGAAGCCATCTCTCCCAGCAAGAAGTACTTCGACAAAAAGTTTTGAGCGCGGTTGTGGAAAATCAGGGCCATCCCCACACGTGGATCGTGGAAGAGTTGGAAATGGATCATTCGGCCGTATTCCGTGTGGTAAAATCGATCAAGGCGACCCAAACGAACCAGCGACGAGCTGGTGCGGTAGAATAGCAACGACCAACGGTATACCAACGACGAACCGATAAACAGAATACGGTCGCCAAATTTCGCACCCAAAAGTTGTACTGCGAGTGGTTGGTGCAGCCGAAATGCATCGTAATGGACGACGAGACGTTCATTAAAGGGGACGCCAAGCATTTCCCGGGCCTTCGAGTTTTTCATCGGCAAGTCTCGCTTGGATGTTCCGGAAAAAGAAGGTCAACAAATTTGCCAAGAAGGACTCGGTGTGGCAAATTCAGCAAGCCGTACATAACGGCCGGCACCATCAACGGTCAAATATATAAAGAATGATAACTCCAGAAGCGGCTGCCGCCCTTCTTCGGCCCCCCGAAGGTGAAACTTTATTTTGGCCGGATCTAGCATCGTGCCATTACTCGAATGCGGTGATGGAGTGTTCGAAACCAACGATGTTTTTTTTGTAAAAATCTACACACTCAGATTATTTTACATAAATCTGTAAAATTTTACCGAATTCTCAACAGTTCGGTATTCCGATTTTGCGGATATCTGTAAAATTTCACCTAAATCCGTTAAAAAGGATTACGGAACGATCAGCTGTCGAGAATTCGGTAAAAGTTTACTGATTACTGTAAAAAAAATCTAAGTGTGTATCAATCACGAGAGAACTTCGCCCGACAGAAAAATTCTGGGCGACAATCAAGGGCTACCTCCGGAAAACAGGTAAGCTCTTCAAAAACGGCAAGGATTTGAAGAAAGAGTATAGACTGATTCCACGCCAAATCGGTCGGTCACCAAACTCAACTATCTTCGATTTTGATGAAACTTGGTACACGTCTTCGGTATGTTGAAAAAAAAAATCCACTGGTGTTAAGATTATTTGGATTCAAGAGTAACTTTTGAGATGGGTGTATGTTTTCCAACATTTGCTTGAAAAATCGTAGTTCAAAAACAATTGCATTTGAGAAAAACTTTATATGGGGGAGTTGTAGAGAACTAAAAGGCTTTGTAAAAAATGTACACTGAAAAAAAATTTTTTTCATAAAGAAAAATCGAAAATAAATACTAAAAATCAAATATAAAAAAAAAACATATTTTTAAATAACAATCAAAAGTGTAGAAAGCCCATAATGGGGAATCATTAATTCATACTGGTAGGGATCAGTATTGCACCACTCACCGTCGTTCTCTCCGAGATCTATAAGTTATAGATGACGAGAAGAGCAAATGTGTGAAATAGGCGGTGCATGCTAAAAATAAACCCAACAGCGGGAGATAATTTCTCACCCGTGCTAGGCAGTATTAGGAGACGGACAAATCGCTAGAACTAGAAACAAGCAATAGGTAGTATAAAGAGCACGATCAGTTTGCATAACCTTTTGTCAGTCAAGGGATTTCCCCCTTGCCTATCCTGCATAGGGTAGTATGACAAAGGGTTATGTGCCTGATCGTATACTACCGTTCAAATGCCCTCCGCTCGTTTTCAAACTTACATCTATTCAATTTCAAAAGCCTGCCGTTCTCTTACGGATCTATCAATACGCTTTCTCTTCATGTCTATTTGTTCTAGCAATAAAATTACTGTCCGCTCTAGCGCTTTGCATGGAGATGATAAATTATCTGCTTCTGAAAAAACTTCATCAAAGATCGTTACTTCCAGCGCTGCAGGAGAATACAAAATAACAATCAAAGTGGAATCAATATATTTATAATTGTTTTATGGCTGTATCAGTCAGGCCGCTCAGAGAATGAAGGGAGCGAATTTGCTAAAGCGATGAAAGTAACAGCGAGATAGATGTCGCAGGGGCGACAAGTGTGAAATGGACAGATGATGAAATTATGCGGAGGGTCATATAGAAGAAGCATATTAATCGAACTGCTGACTATTTTGCCAAGCTCCAACGATATTAGAGGTCAGGTGTAGTGTGTGAAAACTACACTCCGAACAGTTCGGTGATGTAGCGATGAAAGTAACACATATTGTTTAAGGTAGGTAGACAAATAGCAGCTATAACGTATGTCAGGTATATCTTCTCATAAAAAAACAGCTAATGTACGCTGCCTGTAAACTACCAGAGATGTTTTATACCTGCATTTCCAAAGGTACCACAGCCAATATATATGCTCATACATAGTCGCATTCATCAGTAAAATCTATCTGAGTGAACTGAAAATGGAGTTTAACATGAAGAAGTGTTGTATGCCGTTTCCCACTAAACGGTGCTCAAAAAACCTTCGTAAATTAACCGAACAAAATGTCAAAAAACTCAAGTTTATGGGCAAAACACATTTGGACACTTCTTTGATGATTTGTGATAATTGTCGTTTGCATTTAAATAGAACGGAACAATCCCATGCTGCAATTTCGGAGCCTAGTGAGAAACCATCAATTACTAACATTATGGATCCACAACCATCTACATCACGGCAAGTAGACTTGTATGGTCTCGAGGAAACGCCATCGGCAATATCATTAATGTCAGTGCCATCTGATAGCAGTGTGCAAGATTATTCAAGGCGCCATAATATTGAGCTATTTAACAAGGGCGTAGCTGGAATCAACGTTTCGCCAATATCGGCTAAAAGTTCCTGAACGTAAATTATGCCCGCAAAAAGTTCAAAGATGTTTCAAACGGCATTCGGACACACATATTTGGGGATCAAGCGGAGGAGGATGACCTGGAACAATTGAAAGTGAAAGCAGCCGAATATGACGAAATAATCGCGCAGCTAAAGGACCGGTATGCTGATCCAGAAACTTCGAGGGACGATCAAGTAAGGATACTTTCGGTTTTACCACAATCTTGGACAAATCAAAGAGTAATGGCAGAATTTGGAATAACAAACAAGTACATCGTATCACAAGCTAAATTCCTTGCAAAGCACGAAGGTGTTTTAGCTGCCCCTAACAAGCTGGGACACGGTCTGAACCGGAAATAAAAAACCAAATTTTGCAATTTTACGACAGTGATGAGATTACACGAGCAACCCCTGGTATGAACGACTACGTTTCAGTGAGGAGTGAAGGTAAGAGGTTCATATTCAAAAGCGCCTTTTAGTTTGTTCATTAAGAGAAGCTTTCATTAAATTTCAAGAGATGCATCAAAATGCTGTTGGGTTTAGCTCTTTTGCAGCACTAAGACCAAAGCATTGCAAATTACTGGCAACACAGGTTCTCATAACATTTGTGTTTGCACCATTCATGAGAACATTAACTTGATGCTTCATGGTCTTAGAAAATATTCATTCGAGAATGATTATAAATTGTGTTTTGAAGAAATATTATGTAGCTCATCAACTAGAACTAAAAAATGTTACCTCCGTGAATGCGAACGATGTCCAGGCTTTTCAGATTTTGAGAGTAGTTTAACAGAACAAATTAGAAAAACGTGGTTTAGTTGAAATATCTTTTGAGCAATGGATTTCAACTGATAGATGTAGTTTAGAGACACTTGTTAAACCAATTGATGAATTTATTGCTTATTTTTGTGAAAAGTTGGAACAATTAGTATCCCACGATTTTGTCAAATCTCAGCAGTCTAGTTTCTTGAGAGATTATAAAAGTTGTCTTAAAGACGGCGAAGTAATAATAATTTGTGATTTTTCTGAAAATTATTCATTTGTTTTTCAAGATGCTGTTCAAAGTAGTTATTGGAGTAATGAGCAAGCCACTATTCACCCTTTTGTCATTTATTACACGGAATCTGGAATACTTAAAAATATCAGTTTCATTGTTATCTCAGAAGTGTTGAAACATGATACGATTGCAGTGCAGGTGTTTATTTCAAAACTAATAAGCTTTTGCAAACAAAAATTAAAGTAAAAGCTACGTTTATGTCTGACGGGGCAGCATCCCAATATAAAAATAGGAAGAACTTTGCAAGCCTTTGTAAGTTTAAAAGAAATACAATATTGATGCTGAATGGCATTTTTCGCAACATCCACGGTAAGGGACCTTGCGATGCAATTGGTGGTACATTAAAACGAATGGCAAGATATACAAGCCTTGCTGTACAACATGAACACCCTATAAAAGTGCATTAGAGTTATTCGAATGGGCGAACCAAAAAAGTGATGATTGTTTAACAAAAATGTCGTTTTGTTATGTATCACATGAAGAGTATGAACAGGAGGTAGCAGAATGGAATGAAATTTACCGACAGACTAAAACGATTGCAGGTACACAAAAGTACCACTCATTCGTTCAATTTCAGAAAACGAAGTTTTTGTAAAACTGTTTTCGAATGACGAAGAAGGCAGGATTCATAATATATATAAAAGCAATCAATAGTTTATATAATGTTTATGTAATATTATCAATGACCGAGACTAATAAATGGTATATATAAATATAAATCAACCATAATTCATTATTTTTGTCTTATAACTTTAAGTGAAGCTTTTTCAATCGACGAGCTGTTAAGAGTAAGTAAGAGCACATACATGTGTTTTAAAAGGCTAAAAACACAAGAGAAACAATCGTTAGCTATTGTTGTTTTAATATCACAGTAATTTATGAAAAGGGCGTATTTTTGAGGTTTTGAAATTTTATTGAAAGAAAATCAGAAATATCTTGAAAACAGTTGCGTTTACGTGGTTTATCATTATGATCATTATTGTTTGTAATGATCTCCAAAACCATATTGTAACATCAAAATTTATTTATAAGAATGAATAACCAAAATTTGAAATATACACCAAAGTTCGCTATTTGAAAAACTTTTTATTATAAGGCGTCCATCCTAGAGTTTTTTTAAAACGTGTCTTTTTCCCTCAAATTTCCATACAACAAATTAAAAAATATTAAAAATATGTTTTTTAGATATTTTATTTTTAGTAATTATTTTTGATTTTTCTTGATGAAAAAAAAATTTTTTTTCTGTGTATATTTTTTAAGAAAGGCTTTTTAGTTCCCTACAATTCCCTTATATAAAGTTTTTCTCTAAATGTAATGGTTTTTGAACTACGATTTTTCAAGTAAAATGTTGGAAAAAACACATGCACTCATCTCAAAAATTACTCTTGAACCCAAATTATCTTAACACCGAGTGGAATTTTTTTTCCAACGTACCGAACTCATGTGCCAAGTTTCATCCAAATCAATGATGATCAGGTATGATTTTTGGGATTTCCGGCACATTCTGGATGGAATCCCTCTATATGTAATCCTAAATATAAATGGTTCAATGTACCATTTTGTTCAGACGTCACCTATGAAAGATTCCATCGAGCTCTATTTAAATGCCAGAAAATCTATGCCTGCATCCATCGTACAGACACGCTTTAGTCATATGCGAGATGTTACGCTGAGCAAAACTTGCGCGTAATGTTAACGATCAATTATGGGCCAATAAGAGCCTTAGATCTGGTTTTTGAACATTACTTGAAATATGAGTTCACAACCAGTAATCTGCAAGGCCTTATATAATGTAATTGCAATAGTAGCTCTGGAGTCTTGTAATAGCTATCATCGATGAAGATTTTGCTTTTGTGTATGATGTTGATTTGTATAGAAACTAGATCGTACAATGTCGCTTATATGCAGTTTTTCATCGCAAATGTGAATGCGTTTTGAAGACTCACCGATAGTACTAAGTAGAAATGTGGAACATGAAAAACGACATAGCGCTATCTTTAAAGATGATCGCAAACCAATATCTTGCACGACCTGGTAGTTTACGTTCAACTGCTGCAGCTCATGCTGAGTCCATACAGATCATATGATCAGGTACGTTTATAGAATTATCCGGCACATTAGAATAGATCCTCTACGCAATTAACCCAAAAGTGGTACAGACACTGCCATATATATTGAGGTCACTTGCACATGGAAGATTCCATCAGAATATTGCCGAAATCAAAATCATACCCGATCATCATTGATTTAGATGAACTGTCTTTACGAGATTCCGTACGTTGGAAAAAATTCCACGTTGTTAAAATAATTTGAGATTCAAAGTAACTTTGAATGGAGCAGCTGTATTTTTTCAACATTTCACTTGAAAATCGTAGATTAAAACCATTACATTAGAAAAACTTTATATAAAGTGTAAAGTAAGCAAAAACCTTTCTTAAAATATACGCAGAAAAAATTTTTTTTCATCAGAAAATCAAAATGAGTACTAAAATAAAATATCACAAAATGTGCAATATTACTAGTTATTATATGAAATTTGGAAAAGACGTTTTAAAAACTCCGGGAATCTTATAATGAGAGTTTTCAAATGGCGAGCGGTGTATATTTCAGATTTTGGTTATTCATTCTCTATAGGAAATGTGCGATGATTTGTAATAGTTTGGAGATCGAATTACAGGCAATATGATGTGATGATGATAAACCACGTAAACCGGCCGTTTTCAGATATTTCTGATTTTCTTTCAATAAAATTTCAAGGCAGAAATCGCTATATAAATTACTCGTGATATTAAAGGCAACGTAGCTAACGATTGTTTCTCTTGTATTTTGGCGCTTTTAAAACATGTATATGCCTCTTACACTGCAACAGTCGTCATTGAAAGAAGCTTCGCTAAAGATATAAGACAAACATAATAGATTATGGATTTAGACCATATTTATATATATTTATTAGTCTCAGTCATGATAATATTCATAAACGATATATAAACTATTGATTAACATATATATATTATGAATCCTGCCTTCTTCATCATTCGAGAACAGTTTACAAAGGCTTCATTTTCTAGAAGGGCATGTAATTCTGACAACTACATGATCGTCTGTCGGTAAATTTCATTCCATTCTACTACTATATGATACATGGCAAACGACATTTTATTAGGCAATCATCACTTTAGGTCGCCATTCAGTCAACTCTAATGCACTTTTTATACCAATTGTTCATGTTGTACAGCTTGGACATATCTGCATATCATTGCCAATGTACCGCCAATTATCATAGATCCTTACCGTGGGATGTGCGAAAATGCCGTTCATATCAATATTGTATTTTCTTTTAAGACTTACGAGACTGCAAGTTCTTCCTATTTATAGGATGATATACTCGACATATAGACAGCATCTTTACTTCATTTTGTTTGCAAAAGCTATTATTTTGGAATGAACACACTCTTCTCAATCATATCTGTTTCGACACTTCTGAATAAGCAATGAATACTAATGCTTCGAGATTCCGTATATAAATGACAGAAATGACGAATAATGGCTTGCTCATAACTCCAATAGCTACTTTGAACGGCATCTTGAAGAACAGATGAATAATTTTCAGAGAATCTGGAATATGTATTACTTCGTCGTCTTTAAGACAGCTTATAATCTCTCAGAGAACTAGACTGCTGAGACTGACAGAATCGTGGGATACTAATTGTTCCAGCTTTCCGGCAGGCAATAGAACAGTCATCAGTGGTTAACAGTGTCTCCAAACCACATCTATCAGTTGAATCCATTAGCCTCAGATAACAACTAAACCACGTTTTTCTAATTTGTCTGTTAAACTACTCTCAAGATCTGGACCTGGTCTTATCATTCCGTGAACTAACATTTATACAGTTCAGTTGATGAGCTATAGTATTTCTTCAAAACACAGTTCTCAATCATTCTCGAATGAATATTTTCACTAAGACCATGAAGCATCAAGTTAATGTTCTCATGGAATGAGTAAATCGAGACACAATGCTACTGAAATGGCTTAGCTACAGTCTTAATGCTGCAAAACTAAACCCAACTTGGCATGATGCTGATGCATCTCTTGAACTTTAATGAAGCCTATAACAATGAACAAACTAAAGCTGGCACGAAAGATATAGAGACCCTCTTGCCTTCGCTCCTCACGCTGAACTGTAGTCATTCATGCAAAGTGTGCTGTCTTGTATCGTAAAATTGCAAGATTTGGTTTTATTTCAGGTTCAGACAAATCTCAACTTTCGTTAGGGGGCAGCTAAAACACCTTCGTGCTTTGCAGGGGTAGCCTGTGATACGATATAGCTGCTGTTTGTTATTCCAGATTCTGCCATTACCTCTTCGTTGTCAGTCATGGTAGACCGAGTATCACCTTGATCGTCCTCGGGGTTTCTGGATCAGCATGCCAGTATCGCTGGCCGCGCGTTAATGATGCGTATTCGGCAACTCTCAGTCTTCAGGTCATCCTCCTCATGATCCCCCAGATGTGTCTGACATCTTCGAACTTTGCCGGGCCTGTTACGTTCGGGAAACACAGCCGTGTGGCGAACCACGCCCATATTAGATAGCTCAATATTATAACTAGTGTCTTGCCTGCTATCGAATAGCGCCAGTAATGACGTACCCGTAACATTTCTCGAGACCACATACAAATCTGTACCCTTGATAGCAGATAATTTGAACCTCCACAATATTAGTAATTGACAATTTCCTCACTAGGCTCGAAATGCAGCATGGATATTCCATTCTATTAAATGCAAACGTAGTAACCTCGCAAATCATCAAAGGAAATGTCCCATTAATATTTTGCCGCAAACTTGAGATTTTGCAACATTTTATTCAGTTAATTACGAAGGTTTGAGCATAGACTGTAAGGAAACCTTCTAACACTTCTTCCTCAGTAAACTCCATTTTCGAATTCACTCAGATAGATTTACTGATAGATAAACTATATATGAGCATATACTATTGGCTGTAATACCTTTAGAATGCAGGTATAAAACATCTGCAATGGGCAGCTACATTAGCTATTTTATGAAGACATATATCTGACATACATTATAGCTTCTATTCTCTACCTACCTTAAACGGCTATATGTGCACCATCCTTTATCACCTTTACCCGGCCACTCTAACATCATTGGCGCTCGATAATCGCGAATTCGACAATATGCTTCTTCTATGACCCTCCGCATATTTCATCATCTGTCCATTCACACTTATCGCCTGCATTTATCTATTTTCATCGCTTTAACAAATTCGCTCCTTCATTCTGAGCGTATTCAACCAATACATCGCGTAATTATAAATATATTGATTCCACTTTTGATTATTTTAATATTCTCCCAGCAGAAAATGTGTGCTGATAAATTTTCAGAAGCCAGATAATTTATCATCTCCATGCAAGCCTTAGGAGCAGACTATTGGGCCTATTGCTAGAACAAATGAACATGAAAGCTATGATGGGTCCATGAAAGAACGGCAGCTTTGAAATTGAATGAATGTAAGTTGAGCAAATGAAGGAACAACTGAAACAATGATATACGTCAGGCGCATAACCTGTCGCCTGCCTATGCTGCGGGATAGGCAGAGAATCCCTTGACTGACAGCCCATGCTGCCGATCGTCGCTGCTATACCTGTGCTGTTCAGTGCAACATTCCTCAATCTCCTAATCTGCTGCTGCTTTTAGTGAAATTATCTCCCTTCTATTGGAGATTTATTTTTAGCATGCGCCGCCTATTTACATTCTTTCTTATAATCATCTATCAACATAGATCTCGGAGAAGAATTGACAGTAATCTGAAATACTGATCCCCACCAGTAATAATTATTAAATTCCCCGTATGACACCACTTTTGATTATTTAAAAATATATTTTTTTATATTTTGATTTTTAATATTTATTTTCGATTTTTCTTTGTGAAAATTTTTTTTCGGTAACATTTTAGAAACGCCTTTTAGACCTCTAGCTCTATAATTTTTCTCTGATAATATTTTGGAACTACATTTCAGTAAATATTGAGAAAAACATGCCACATCTCAAAGTACTCTTAAATCAAATATCTGCGCAGTAGATTTTCAAAGCATATAAAGATATCTTTAGTTCAATAAAATCGTCATTGAAGTTGTGACCATTCAATTTGGCATTAGTCAGTCTATACTCTTTTCTTCAAATCCTTGCCGTGCCTGAAACTACCGGAGGTAACCCTTGATTATCGCCCCGGAATTTTCTGTCGGCAAATTCTATAAATGATGACCGCACTTAGATTTTTTGCAGTAATCAGTAGCTTTACCGTTCTCGACGTAATCATTCATCGTCTGCCCCAACGTTACAAAATGAAATTGCGAATATCCCGCAGAATCAGATACCAGACATTGAGAATTCAGTAAGTACGGGTTATGTAAAGAATAATCTGATGTATGGGCCTGCAAAGGCATCGTTAGTTTCAGACGCTCCATCACCATTCAGTAATGGCACGATGCCCAGATCCGGCCAGAATAAAGTTTCACCTTCGAGGCCGGCAGCACTCTCAAGTTATTATTCTTTATATGTTGACCATTGATAAATACGGCAATATGTACAGCCTTTAATTTCTGCGCCGCGTCTTCTTGGCGACTGTAACGCTTCTTTTGGGAACATGGCAGACTGCCATGAAACTCGAAGGCGAATAACGGCATCACTGCTCGAACGTCTCGTCGTCATGATTTCACCCAAAATTTCATCAGTTTACCTTTATTACTGTCAATTAAATACAAAGAAGAAAATGCTATATTTTCTTCGATACAACCTTTATTAACAAGCCGGGAATTTACATCTTCAAAAACTGCGAACAAATTAACGGCACTATTCCCGAAACAAAGCACTTGTATATTAACGGTCACTGAATATAATGAAATATATTTCAACGTATTTTGGCTTCATCACTTTATTTACGCATCTGAATGATGACAAAGCATATAAGTGCTCCAGTTACAATATTACCTATCAAAATGCGCTCGCTCTTTCCCGGAGCAACGAAGGCAAGTATCGATACCGTGAGCGCTATGAAGCAGACTCTTCTTGTGAAAATGGCCAGAAGAAGTGGCATCGAATGACGCACTACTGCGATTCGAAATATAGAGCGAATGGCCATTTAATTAATATGGCGAAATAGTCAGGAAATCCGGTCACCATTTATCGGATATCGATAGAGATCAAGTGCAAAACTAAAATTGGCGAGTTCCATTCGGGATATTGCAACTGGAACCTAAATCGGCATGCCTTGAAAGACTTAGACTAAAGCTGCTGCACAGAAGCAGAAGGCAAAGGAACTCATAAAACAGGCCGCGTCTGAACCGCGAGGCCTACAAACTCGCGATTCGTTATTGTATGTAAATTCTGGGTGGCAATAATGGACGATGAGAACGTATGTGAAAACTTGATTATAACGCTACCCCGGATACAATTCGATACTGGCGAAGACAAGACATCCCCAGGCTGGAGAGGAGCAATTTTACCGAAAATTCAGTAGAAGGTGCAATTTGGCAGGTATATGCAGGTAATGGAAAACATCTGGTCCGGCTGCGACCCACAACGGAGATGATGAACGCTCGAAATAAGTTAAAGATAATATTTCGCAAGCAATTATTGCCGTGTCAGTCGGCACGAAGATCAGAGAATGTTTTGGCCTGATTTGACGTCTTTTTTTTTTTTTTTATTGCTTTTTTTAGAATGGTACAAAGTCAAAATGTATATTTAGTGCCAAAGGCAAGTCAATTTTGGAAGAACGGCCAATCGAACTTTTTGTGCTTTAACAAGCAAAACTCGAATTTCATGAAACCAGCGAACGAAAATCAAAATTTAAAGAAAATTGACAGAAATTAGTCAAAATAGTAGAGATACCGCTGGGCAAAACTAATGGAATAAATATTCGAGAGAATCTTAGCTTTCCTGATTAAATATTTTGAATAAACGAATTAAAATGTCATATAAAAACACTGTATTGTTGCCGTCATAATTAAGGCTAAAGACATGACTGTTATTTGAAATTATTAGCCTTCTTCTGGGAGCTGATCTATAGAAGATATCCAGCTCGTAGAAATCACCATTAAATGACAGTTCATATCGCTAGTTTTCATATTTTCATTTCACGAGCTCCGTACCTGCTTCAGCCATCTCTTGACCGATAACAAATTAGCGCAGGGCAATCGTACGTTGACTATGGTCATCTTCGCGCCTTGAAGAACTATTTCACTCATATTGTATCCTTCACCATACCTATACCGCATTAGCGGCCACAGCTTCTCCAGTGACATCTCAACACTTTCT
>JASCZW010004027.1:0-137356 GCA_034211315.2 Aedes japonicus | reverse complement strand
TCATTAAGATGAACGTTTGCATATTTAGGAGAATTTACTGCTGGATTTTCAGGGAAATATTTAGAATAACTACCTTAGAAGCTTCTCAAGGAGCTTTCTTAGGAAATTCTAGGGGAACTTCTAGAAAAACTTCTAGTAGAATTTCAAAATAAAAAAAATCCAAAAGAATTTCCAGCGAAACTTCGCCTATTCTATAACCTTTGCTAATAGATCAATCGTTCTCGATTGGTTCACTGTGATATACACAGCCATTCGAAAACAATCTATTGGCACTGAGGGTAACGACTCTTCATTAAAGAAAGTGGATTATAAAATATCAGCAATTCCATGAAAAAAAGTTATACGATCTCTCAGAATTTTATAATATTCGGTAGGATTGTTCAACATCGAAAAATATTAGACCCGTATTTTTTTATTTCGTTATTAGACTGGACCTTTCTGCGTTAGACTGGTCCAAAAATCGTGATTTTTCAAAATCTTCAATTTTCAAAAATTTATAACTCCTAAACCGTTTAACCGATTTTAGTCATTTTTGGCCATTGTATTGGTATTTTTTTGAATTTCCAAGCAAAAATACGAAACCTTTGAATATATCAATTTTTGTATGAAAAAAATACAAAACAAATAGTTTTTCTTGAATTTGACTGCGAGGGGCCTCAACGACTCCTTGTTTTAGTATTTTTAAATGAAAGAGCATTCAATTTTACATAACATATCAAAAAATTGAGATGTTCTGCGTGTCGTTTTGGAGATACAATTTTTTAAATAATAAATCATTACTCTTCATTTTATACATCACCCGCCTGTAGAAACGATGAAGATGCATGGTAGATTACCATGCGTCTCCATCCAATCAAACCTATGACTAATGAAATCTATGAGTTACTTACAAACTTAGTATAACATTCGAATCAGTCTTTAAGGCTTTCCGTTAACCACACAGACCAATTGCTATTTTTTGACGATTACCTTTTCAAATAAATAAGGCTTTAAAATTTCAAATATTTTTGCTTAGTGTAAGTTCCAAGAAAAACACTTTAAAGCTGCGCGACATGATGAACATGTTAAAAAATAAGAAAAACACTTTTATACATTTATTTTTATTTATTAAGTTTTTTCATAACAATTTTATACATTTTTCTTCCGTTGAAAATGAATTTTGTTTCACAATAATATACTCTTCGTTTTGAGGCTTAAAACTATGGAATGACTGAGTCCCTGAAATTTGCTTCACACGTGTGTAACGATTTTTAATTTTCTTTCCATTTTATTATAGTCGGATTCCGAAAAAAATTGATAGTGTATTTTCGAGTCTGGCTTAGAAATAGCCCATGAATAAAGTTCTTCGGCCGTTGTTATGTGATGATCTTGCAAACTGGCTTTCGCAGCATTTCGTTTCAATACGCCTCCCAAAGCATCACAAGGGCCCTTTCCATGACAAGTAGCGAAAAAATTCCACTCGGCATCTATGCCAAAATCTTTTGCATGTTGCACAAATTAAAAGCGGTCATTTTATTTTTGTATTGGCTCCAGATCCATCTGAGAAGAAATAAATTTTCTCTAAACCTGATAACTTACTTTTTATGAACGCTATGCATTGAGTCAAAAAAAGACGCACTGCGACATGATTATGTTTAGTGAAATCAGCAATTGCAATAAAACTGGTAAACTTCAAATCATTTGATTCTTCATCTTTAAAATAAATAGCACAAGGGTGAATAGTACATTGAGCGTTTGCCCAATGAAAGCCTTGAACTGCATCCTGCACAACGAATGAATAATTCTCCGAAAAATCACAGATTATGATACACTCAGTAGCTTTTAAATTGTTTTTCACGTGTTTTAAATAGTTTGCCTGTCGCTCAGCTGTAAAAGTTATGTGGCAATAAATTGAGTAATTTTTCTAAAAAGTATCAATAAATTCTTGTGTGTCCATTTCAACTAAGTCCAAACTGCATCTTTCTGCTTGACGCCATTGTTTAAATTGTAATGATTCAACGTGACCGTTATTAAGAATGGTCATAAGTTCTACCGCCAAAATTTGCATTCCCGGACAATTTTCGCAACATTGCTGCCAGCAATGCTCATTTGAATTTTGACAAATTTTTTTTGAAAACATATCATGGTAGGACTGAACACCATCTGGAAGTAATTGTTTACTTTGGAGTGTTTTAAAAATCAATTTAACGTTTTGGTGGTAAATGCAAACGCACACCGTATGCGTGCCACTTGTTCCTGCCAAAATGCAGTGTTTTGGACGGTTACTGGCGAACATCGAAAATCCAATCTTAATATCAGGATGAGTATTTTTAAATATGGAGTACGCCTCTTGCAAATTGCATAAAACTAACCTTCTTTGTATGTAGATCCTACCTTCTTCATAGTTGGATATCAAATAATCCCTTTTTCCCGGGCACACGACTTATATCGTCGCTATTATAAAAATTACGAACACGCATTAGCGTTTCCTCTCCTAACGAAGCTCTACTAATCCTCTTTTTAGGCACTGACATTATTCCCTCCTGTTGTTGTAATACTTTCACTTGGTTGGCCATATATTGGGAAACATCAAACTCTTGCATAATCCTATATGTAGACCAACTTTTGGGCAGTGTGGTTAAAATCCTATACCGCTCATTGCTATCTTTTGTTTCCTTAAATTTATCCTTAAGCTGTGTTAGCATTTCATTATCGTCAGACAAAAACGTGTTATTGGTGGTACCGATCGATTCATAGCTGGTTGTTTCCAATGAGCCTGTAAATAAATATAACAAATTATTGATTAAAAATTGATTGATTGGAAATCATGCAAATAATTTCTATTTTATTATTTACTTTGGTAGGGAAAGGAACAATGCCGGACGGTCCTGCAAGGGCAATCGTTTCGTGACTGGTTGCTTCGCACGATTCTAAAAGAATGTAAAAATAAAAATGTTCCAGTAACAATTGCAAGAGAAGAATTCAAATTAAAACAGAATTATATGAACTTTTATATATCATACCTGTAGTGCCTATACTGGATGGTCCTGTAATGGGTTCTTCGGTCATGGTATCAATGTGCTTATACAATTTCTTGTAGCAACTTTGACAAATGAAAGAGCTACTCTCATCAATTTTAACCTTTTTTCCACAGCATGGTCGTACAATTTTGCGTTGATTTTTCTGGAACACGAACTCAACACCCAAACACTACAAATTGAACACTTACGTTTCATTTTACGATATTCTTTGATATAACTGTTCTGATATGATACTTTGTTTTCAACTGGTAACTTCTTACATAAATTTCCGTGTTTTATATGATGTTTATATTGTACCTACGATCAAGTGAAGTGAACTGCAGCCTAGACTACAATAGGTATTGAATTGTTTCTCGGCTGTAGCGATCAGGTCTATTTGCAGACGGGAGCGAGTAGAGCGGAATTTCTAAAGCGAGAAAGCAACAGAATAACAGATAACGCAAGCGAGCGACGAGTATGAAATGAAAGAGATGTTGTTCACTCTGCTGCTTCTCCGCTTTAGAAATTCCACTCTACTCCTCCCGTCAGCGAGTAGACCTGATCGCTACAGCCGAGAAACAATTCAATTCAATCTCACAGGTCGATAAACATTCTACATCTACAGTAGGTAGTCAATACGTATCAACGGTTCTTCTTTTAAATAATAATACCAATGCCCCTCTGTGTAACGAAAAGAATGTTAGGTAATCAAATTGTCAATATCTACCTAAAGTCTCATTAGTCTTAGTTGCTATAATAATATATAATTATGTCAAGTAAATATTATTTATTATATAATATTTACTTGACATTCTGTGACCTACTCATAGATTTCATTAGTCATAGGTTTGATTGGATGGAGACGCATGGTAATCTACCATGCATCTTCATCGTTTCTACAGGCAGGTGATGTATAAAATGAAGAGTAATGATTTATTATTTAAAAATTGTATCTCCAAAACGACACATAGAACATCTCCAATTTTTTGATATGTTATGTAAAATTGAATGCTCTTTCATTTAAAAATACTAAAAAAAGGAGTCGTTGAGGTCCCTCGCAGTCAAATTCAAGAAAAACTATTTGTTTTGTATTTTTTTCATACAAAAATTGATATATTCAAAGGTTTCGTATTTTTGCTTGGAAATTCAAAAAAATACCAATACAATGGCCAAAAATGACTAAAATCGGTTAAACGGTTTAGGAGTTATAAATTTTTGAAAATTGAAGATTTTGAAAAATCACGATTTTTTGGACCAGTCTAACGCAGAAAGGTCCAGTCTAATAACGAAATAAAAAAATACGGGTCTAATATTTTTCGATGTTGAACAATCCTACCGAATATTATAAAATTCTGAGAGATCGTATAACTTTTTTTCATGGAATTGCTGATATAAAATATTATTTACGAACAATTTCAGAAGTTTGTTTTATATGAATGAAAACCAACATACTAATGGCCGAAGTTTCAATATTTACGTCACATTTCTGAAGAACGGTCGGACCTTTAACTCCCACAATTCTGCACAGTTCTGCACAATTTTCTTCAGTTGATCACTCAACTCAATTGAAAATGAGATTTTATAAAAACCAAGCAAAATTATTCGGTCATTCAGTTCGTTCAAATGTTTACCGGGGTTTTAACGGAGCTCATCATCTCTAGAGGAAGGCACAAGAAGGACATAAAGGGCGAACACGAAATTATTGTGACACCGAAAATGTCATGCCAATTTTCTTATAATGTTTAGAATCAAACCAAAATTTTAGGGTAGTTTTATACATATATTTACTTCAAAAATCAAAAGAAAAGTTAATCGATGGAGCCTTGAGTGTAAAATTGAACGCATTTTCACTTGATGCCCTCCATCAAAGTCTTTACAGTGTCATCTGGTACCAGTTTCTCAGTTTTTTTTTCATACTCTTAACATGTCCTTCTCGTCTTTGACTGTCTTCTTGCTCTTCCGAAGTTCCCGCTTCATCGTTGCCCAGTACTGCTCCACCGGGCGCAGCTCCGGACAGTTTGGCGGATTCATGTCCTTTCGAACAAAATGGACAGAATTGGCCTCATACCACTCCAGGACACTTTTAGAATAGTGGCATGATGCCAAATCTGGCCAAAATAGCGGAGCTTCGTCGTGCTGCTGCAAGAACGGCAAAAGGCGCTTCTCGAGGCACTCAGATTTGTAGATCTCGCCATTTACTGTGCCCTTTGTCACGAAAGGCTCACTCCTCAGTCCGCAAGAGCAGATGGCCTGCCAAATGAGATATTTGGAGGCGAACTTCGACATTTTCTTCTTCTTAAATTTGTCGTCCACATATAACTTGCTCTTGCCGGTGAAAAACTCCAACCCCGGAATTTGCTTAAAATCGGTTTTTATATACGTTTCGTCGTCCATCACACAGCAGCCATATTTTGTCAGCATCTTCTCGCAGAGCTTCCGTGCCCGAGTTTTAGCCGTCGATTGTTGCCGCTCATCGCGGTTTGGGAAGTTCTGTACCTTGTGTGTATGTAGTCCAGCTCTCTTCTTTGCATTCTGGACGTAGCTCTGCGACATGCCGATCTTTTTAGCCAAATCACGGCTTGAGACGTTGGGATTTGCTTTAATCATCCGCTTCACCTTTCCCTTCGTCTTTTTGTTCTCCGGTCCCGGTTTTCTTCCAGCTCCTTTGCCGTGGTCCAACGTCAACCGCTCCTGGAACCGCTTCAACACTCTGGAGACGGTTGAATGGTGAATGTTCAACATTTTTCCCAACTGCCGGTGCGACAGGTCAGGAAATTCCAGGTGTTTGGAAACGTTGGTTCACCTCCATTTTCGTTGAATCGAAAAACACGACTTCGAGTTTGACAGCATGTAAACAATACACATCAATGAGAAAGTGTGCAAAATTTGGTTGATTTTTACCCAATGGTAAAAAAGTTATGCCCTGTTGAATGTGTCGCAATAATTTCGTGTTCGCCCTTTAGAATCGTCACGGCGGGCGTATCTGAGGATACCGCACGGAACCTGATGGCGGGTAAACCACAGAGAGTTTGAGAATTTTACAAAAAAAAGGATTATCATCTTAATCAACTGTTTCTTATGTCAATATAACTCTATTATTGTGAAATAAACAATCGGTATTGTTGTATTTTGTGTAAATATTTTTTGACTGCTATTGATAGATGGTGTCCAAAATTTCACGTGAACAGGTTTTAAATTTAATCGAGACGAGAATAACCCAAAATCCTACTCATGTCAGTAATCTGCCAAGGAGCATATCGATGCTAGTAATATTCAGTTTTAACAGAATAGTAACTAAAATTTTCAGCTCCCGAATTGATCAATCAACTCAGAGATTTTACGAAAAACCAACCAGCATTATTCGGTCATTCTGTTTTTTTTCAAATGTTCACGGAGGTTTAAATTGAAGGGAGTTCATTTCCAACTCCAACTCTCATCATCGCTAGAGGAAGGCACAAGAAGGACATCGCACAACGGATGGCTTCCGATAAAAACATCACTCTGCGTGGACTTCTTATTAAACCCAATGACAACGGCGGAGATGACGATGTTGAAAATACGCCAATAATCTTCGGTAAGTCGTTACCGGGGAAGAAGCCTGGTGCCAATTTATTGGATTATTACGGTGCATTTCTTCGGCTCGGCTGGGTGATGATAGAGCTGTGCTGCTGAGTGGTGCATTATTCGCCATTGCGAGGAGCGAGAGAGGGAGAGCACATGACGAGGAAAGCATTGTTTGCTTTGCAGGTTGCATTCGTCGTGCAGCGGAGAGGAAAGATGATAATGGATTCCTCGGGGATGCTTCAAATAGCTTCTAGACTGACTATCTCCATGGCAGTGTGTTTCTTCCAGAGCGGCAACGGGAAGAGACGAACGGGAACATTACACGATCGGGACCAGAAATGTAATTTAATGAATTTATTAGTGCAGAAAGTGCATTCCGATTGCAGTGACCACCGCCGCGCGCGCAGAAGCAGCAAATCGAGATCTCTCGGGCAGTTGTTTTAAAGTCTACATGACATTTCAATGGGCTCGTTGGAGCAGCAATGTGAAATGATAAGAGAACCGGGCAGGTATAGTTTCGGAACTGCCGACCGGCCGAAGCAATAGATCATCGACGGAGCATCGAATTGCGCGGAAAACAATGGAAACTGTTGCATAAATGCAACAGGTGCCACCGGGCGGCTGCCGTTTGCCGTTTCCCGAGCGTGGAGCGATGATTATTGGGCTGATGATTTGACAAATGGGGTTTGATAAATGGCTCGGGTTGCGCGGTTTCAATAGGAGAAGTTAATTCGAACTGGGGAACTTGTCGTCGGTTATCGCAATTTAGATTTATCTTTAGAATGGAACGATTTATGACCTGTAAATGAGGTCGTTAGTATTTTACACCGCGATCCGGAGGGGGACAATTTCTACCTAATCATTCGAGCGGAGAATATTCTACCGTTATTATCCAGCATGAGACCGATGCAACTTTACACTGCCTGCCACGGTAGCTACATACATTTACATGCAAGGGTCAATAAATTTGCTCACATTACTACCGTTGACTGCGCCACAAACCTATCAGTTGAAATCCACCCCAATCACCACAAAGATCAGGGCATCATCTTGCTCTGATGGTTCAACTCCGTTGTTCATTTGCATCGCAGCAGAGACAACGAGCAACTTTGCCATCTGAAACCAAAATCAGATATGCTCGTACGCCAAGCAAGATGCAGCAGAATCCTCGGAACGAAACTAAGTTTATAAATAAATACAAAACGATATCGCGATTATCTATTAAATCTAATTGATGACTAACTTCAAGGGCATTACACGACTTGAAAAAGAACCGCGCTCTTGCCTTTTCAGTTCTGTTCTCAAGATCGAAATCGGTCGTCGGTCTGTGAGAATAGCGCGCTCGCACACAGCACCGTCTGTTAAATTTATTAATTACTAAAGATTGAAAATTAAATATTATTAGCAATAATTATCATTATCTCTGCGAGTCTAGTTGTCGTTGTTGTTCGTTTTTTTGTTGTTTCGAAACATTATTTCTGCTTATGCAAGAAGTCTCTCAACAGTCACAGGCTAGGCAAGCGAATTGAGCCTGTCTGAATCCATTTTACCGTACAAGAGCGGACTTCACCGGGGTTGACGTTTCGCTGATCGTTGGCCATGTGAGGATGCTGGCCGCAGTTGGGAATGAGTGGAGGCAACAAGAAGAGCAGGGTTTATGCAGATAAACATACCTGATAGTGGGTTTACGCTGACGGTCTTCGGATCTGCATCAGCACGGCAAAGACACGAGAGTTGGCTCGCTTTCTCAAACCCGCCTCGGGCGATATAAATTGAAGAAGGTAACTACATATTATCAATTTTCGAAGCAGTGAGGGGCAATTTTTTATAATTAAGATATGTTTGAACATTTGTACTTGCTTGCCTGAGCGAGATGGGAAGAATTTTCCCATGGTTTGGGCAGGTGTGGATCCGGGTTAAAAGCTACGGGTTTGGTACGTACGGTTGGTAAATAGGGGAGCATCCAATGGAACATAGCCTTTGAGGGTGTTTAGTAGCTGGTATCGACAATGTTGAAGGCAAATTAAGCTGGAGCCCATCAGGCAGCTTAGTAACAGTTCGTTATTAGACTGAAAGAACTATTAGACCGAGTATCGAAATGTGATTGAAGTCTTAATTTGAAGTAAACTCCAACACCTTAGAAGCCTACTTGGAACATTCAGGAACCTTAGATCTTCATTGTTAAATAAGGTATTTGCAAAAATACTCTCGGAAAAAATCCAGAGGATCTTCAACAACTTGAAAAGAATATCTAAAATTATATTCAAGAAGATATTTTTGAAGGATTTTCAGAGGTACGAAGATTTTTAAAGGTAAAAGAACTTCAATAAGAACTTCTTTAGGTATTTCCAGAGAAACTTTCAGAAGAATCATAAGAGGATCACTCGGACAATTTCCACAGAAATTTCCAGAGTGACTTCTAATAGAACTTCCAGAGCAATCTTCAAGGGAAATTCCCATAGTATTTCCGCAAGTTCTTCTTCCAGTGGAACTACCTAAGGTTCTTCCACAGGATGAACTTGACCTAACTTCAAATGAACTTGAAGGTAATTTAAAATGAATACTTGGAGAAATTCTTCTTAAATGAAATGGGTTTCAAGAATTTACGGGTTGAATTTTATTTTCCTTTTTTTGTTTACAAAATCAGATACGTCTGTTTGAAAAAGTACTCGAGATTTGAAGAAAGGAGTTTCTAGAAAAATGGCCAGAGGAATTTTCAGAATAACATCAATTGGATCTACCAGAGAAACTTCCAGAGGATCTCTCGAGGAAGCATCATGAGTGCCTTCCAATGGAACTTCCAGATAAAATTCCAGAGGAACTACCAAATAAACTTTCAAAGGTATTTCCATAATAATATTCTTAGGAATTTTTACCACAAAAGTTCAACTCAGTGAACTCAGGAATTGCCTGAAGATCTTTTTTTCTCATTTTTATCAAAATGTTCAGCCTCGGGCTAGTTCATTTCCCGTTGGAGTTACTTAATACCTTTTTGTTTTTTTTTGTCACTTGTCCGGAGTGAGATTTCAACTCGTGAGTTTGGCGTGAGAGGTATGGATGTTAACCATAACGCTCTCCTTAAGTCCTCCAGGAAAATTATCGAAAGAACTTCAATTGAAATTTTCAGAAAATCTTCCAGCAGAGCGGTGCAAGGAAGTTCAAGTGGATTCTTAAGAGAAATATCTAGCGAAACCTCCAGATGAACTTCCAGAAGAATTGCTTAAGATAGAATTTTCGAGGAAATGCCCAGAGAATTAAAAAAAAAATCCAGTAGAATATCAACCAAAACTTCCTGAGAAACTTCCAGAAAAACATCCTCAGGAAGTGCCACAAACATTTCAGGAGAAACTTCTTAAGAAACTTCTAGAATTCAAGGGGTAAAAAAATTTAGGGGACATTTTTTAAGTTAATTTCGGGGAGATTTCCAGAAAAACTTCCAAAGCAAGGAAACTTCCAAAAAACCTAAAAAAAACGTTTTTTCTGAGTAACTTCCGCAGGAACTCCCAAAGAAAATTTCAGGAATGCTTCCAAAAAATCTTCTTCCAGAGAAACTACCGAAGGTATTTCCACTTCTGAAGAAATGCCCAGAGCATTTTCAAAAAAAAGTTTCCAGTGGATTTTTTGAAAAATATCAATCAAAAATTCCAGAGAAACTTCCTGAAAAACATCCATTAGAAGTCCCACAGGAATGTCAGGAGAAAATGTTAAGGTAAGTTCTAGAATTCTAAAGAAACTTTTAAGGTAATTTTTTAAAAATATTTTAGGAGAGATTTCCAGAGAAACTTCCAACGCAACTTTCAAGGAATCTTCAAAAGAAACTTCGAAAGCACGGTTTTTTCAGAGTAACATCCGCAGGAACTTCCAGAGAAAATTTCAGGAGTACTTCCAGAAGAAATTTCCCTTGTGGAACTACCTTAGGCAGTTCTATTTGCGTTTGCATAGAAATCATCCGTGGAACTTCCAACTGGACATTTAGAACAATTTTCGGATGAACTTTCTGGGGAAATTTCCACAGGAATTTTCAAAGTAAAAGGCATTCGAAAAGAAATTTTAGTGGAATTTATGGACGATTTTCTACGATAAATCATTGAAACACTTTCAATAAAAACTTCTCAAAGTACTTTCAAAGAATTTTATAGAAGAACTTCCTATAAATTTTCATGAAATTCCAGAGGATCTTTCGAAGAAATTTACTTAAAAACATCTAGATGAACATTTGGACAAGCTTTTAATTTTTTTTTTCCAAAAATTCACTTGGGGAAATTTCCAGAGGTTCTTCTAGGAAAGTGTTTACAGAAAGTTTCAGCATAGCTATCAACCAAAACATCCAGCATGGATTTTGAATGGAACTTCTAGATAATATTCCGGTAGAGCTTCCAGAGAATCATAAGCCATACTTCCGGATAAACTTCCTACGGTATTTCCTGAAGAACTTTTGTAGAAAAATCCAATCTTCTTGGAAAAAATCATAGCAATTTCCTGTAGAACATCATCTGGAACTTCCAGATGAGTTTTCAAGTAATCTTTGAGGTGAACTCTCAGTGAATCATCTAGAAAAGCATATATAGAAACTTACATTTGAACTGCCAGACTAATTGATTTTCTAAAAGTACCTTTGAAAACATTGGTAGAGGATCTTCAACAAAAGTCAGAGAAATTTTCAAAGGAACGTCAACCGAAACTTCCAGAGAAACTTCCAGATAAAGTGTCAGAGCAACTTTTGGAGAAAATTTAGAAAAAAAGGATCTAGAATTGTATAGAAACTTCTATAGCACATTTGTGAATTTCTTTAAGACACTTTCGGAGAGAGTTCCAAAGAAACTTCCATTGTAACTTTCAAGGGATCATCCAAAGAAACCCTGAGAAGAAATTTCATAGCAACTTATAGAGTTCCAAAGAAACTTTTAGGGGAATTTTTAAAAACTTCTAGATATGCTTCTGGGGTAACTTCTAGAGAATCAAAGAGATACTTCCAGATAAACTTCCAGAGAAATTTCCTACGGTATTTTAAGAAGAACATTCGTGGAAAAATCCAGGGAATGTTTTTGGAAAAAATCATAGAAGTGTTTGGAAGAGCATGATCTGGAACTTCCAGGTGTATTTCCAGAGAATTTTTGATGGGCTCTCGGGATCATCCGATAAAAAAAAACATATTTAGAAACTTCCATTTGAACTGAAAGACTGATTGATTTTACAAAAGTACTTTTGAACAAATTGCCAGAAGACCTTCGAAAAATATCAGAAGAATTTTCAGAGGAACGTCAACCGAAACTTCCAGAAAAACTTCTTGAAAAAATATCAGAGGAATTTCAGGAAAACATTTCAAAAAATCAATTCGAATTGTTAAGACACTTCTATAGAACTCTTGGGAGCATTTTCTCGCAAAGATTTCCAGAGAAATATTCCAATTTTAAAGAGATCTTTCAAAGAAACTCCGAGAAGAAGTTCCATATCAATTTGCAATGGAATTTTTAGAGTAATTTCCACCTGAACTATTCGAGAAAATTTCAGGAGTACTTATCAAAAGAACTTTTTCAATAGAAACTATCTAAGGCAATCACGTAAGAATTTCCTTTATAGGAACTCTTAGAGAAGCTTTCCTAAAATATCCAGACAATATTCTATTGGCATTTGTATAGAAATTTCCAATGGAACTTCGAACGGAACATTCAGAAAAAATCCAAAGAATTTTTCAGGGGAACATTAGCAGGTTTTTAAAGAAACTACATTTGAAAAGAACTTTAGGCTCTTCAAGAAGAAATAACTGAGGAACTTCATGATTTTTTTTCTCAAAGTACTTCCAAAGAATTTCTAAAACATCTTTAAGATGAACTTTCAAAGGAAACTTCCAGAGCAAATCGCAGAGTATCTTCCTAGGGAACTTTTTAAGCTTCTTACCTTCTAACTTCCAGATGAACTTCTCATTTTATTGCTAAAAGATCTTTTGGAGAAATGCCAAGTTACGTTCAAGATATTTTCAAAGGAAACCTCGAGAGGAAAACTTTAAAAAGATAATTTAGAGTAACTTCGAGAAGAAGCTTCCAAGGAAACTTCTGAATGAAATTCTTCAGGAACATCTAGAGGAACTTCCTGAGGAACTTTCATAGAATTTTCCTATGAACTTCAAATAGAAAAGTCAACGAAACGTTCTGAGGAACTTCCAAAGGAACTTTCAAAGGGACTTTTTGAGGAACTTTCATAAAAATTTACATAAAAACATCCAGAGTAACTTTCAGGTGAACTGCCAGAGAATATTCAAGGAGAATTTACAGCGGATCACCCAGAGAAACATACTTAGTAGCTTCCATTTGAACTGCCGAACAAATTTCCAAATATTTTTTCAGATGAACTTTTCAAGAAATTTCCAGAGGAATTAAAAAAAAAAACTAAAAGTACTTCCCATAGGATCCATTAATGGAAACCTCCTGAGCAGCTTCCAGAAAACCATCCAATAAACTACCAGAGAAATTTCCAGAGAAAATTCTTCTAACTAAATATTCTAAACTTCTAGGAAAGCTTTTCACAGCACTTTAGAAGAAAATTCTTGCGACACTTTCGGAGGGATCTCCCGAGAAATTTGCAAAGTAACTATCATGATAAGATTAAAAGAACCTAGAGAGGAACCGTTACACGAACTTACATAGATATTTTCTATAAAACTTCCACAGAGATTTTCACAGGCTCTAGCAGCACACTTGTTGCAAATCTGTAAAGTTAACTTAAATGTGGACCAAATAAGTAACAATCAAGTAGCTGCAGTAATTTTAGTTGTTAATTGTTTTTAAACTTCCAAAGAACCTTCCAGATGAGTTTTAGGAAACTTAACTGAGCAATTTTCAGAGGAATGTCTAGGATCCACAGACGACATTCTAGGAAAATTCACGGAGGAATTTCTAGAGAAACTTCATAATGAATCTCTAGAGGAACTTTCAGCAGAACTTCTTTAAGAATTTACAGAGGAACTTGCAGAGAAACTGCTAGCAGAACTTTTAGATGACCTGCCAGAGGAACCTCCAGAAGAACTTCCAGAGGAACTTTCAAAGAAACTTCCACAGGAATTTCCAGAGGAACTTCAAGAGAAACTTCTTGAGGAACTTCCAGAGGAATCTCCAGAGGCTCCAGAGGAACTTCCAGAAGAACCTCCAGAGGAACCTCCAGAGCAGCTTCTAGAGGAACCTCCAGAAGATCTTTGCGTGGTATTTCTAGGAGATCTTTCAGATGAATTTTGAGTTGGACTTTCTTGGAGAGTTCACAGAAGAACTGTCAGTGGAACATTCGTAGGGGCTTCCTGAGGAACTTTCAAAGGAACTTTCAGAGAAATTTCCAGTGGAATAGTTAGAGGAACTTTTAGATAATCTTCCTTGGAAAATTATAGAGGAACATTCAAATGACCTTCTCATAGAAATTCCAAAAAAATGTCCAGAGGATCTTCCAGAGGAACTTCCAGAGGAACTTCTAGAGGAACTTCCAGAGTAACTTTCAGAGGAAATGCCAGAGGAACGCCCAGAGTAACATTTAGAGGAACATTGAGACGAATTTCCTGATGAACTTTCAAAGGAACTGCCAGCGGAAATTTCTGAAGAATTTCCAGAGGATTTTCCAGAAAAACTTTCAAAAAAACTTTCTGATGAACCTCTAGATGAACTTCCAGAAGAAATTCCAGAGGAACTTCCAGAAGAACTTTCAGAGGAACATCTAGAGGAACTTCCAGAGGAACTTCTCTAGAGGAACGTCCAGAGGAACTTCCAGAGGAATATCCAGAGGAACTTCCAGAGGAGCTTCCATAGGAACTTCCAGAGGATTTTTTAGAGGAACTTCCAGAGGAGCTTTCAGAGGAAATGCCAGAGGAACTGCCCGAGTAACATTCAGAGAAGCTTTCTGATGAACCTCCAGAGGAACTTCCAGAGCATTTCCAGAGGAACTTCCAGAGGAACTCCCAGAGTAATATTCAGAGGAACTTTCAGATAAACTTCCTGATTAACCTCCAGAGGAACTTCCAGAAGAGTTTAAAGAAATTTCCAGAGGAACTTCCTGCAGAAATTTCTGAAGAATTTCTAGAGGATCTTCCGGAGAAACATCCAAAAGAACTTCCTAATGAACCGCTAGAGGAACTTCTTGATGAACCTACAGAGGAACTTCCAGCGGAAATTCCAGAGGAACTTCCCGAAAAACTTCCAAGGGAACTTCCAGAGGAACTTTCAGAGGAACTTCCAGAGGAATTTTTAGAGGAACGTCCAGAGGAACTTTCAGAGGAACTTCCAGAGGAACTTTCAGAGGAAATGCCAGAGGAACGCCCAGAGTAACATTCAGAGGAACTTTCAGAGAAACTTTCTGATGAACCTCCAGAGGAACTTCCAGAGGTATTTCCAGAAGAGGAACTTCCAGAGGAATTTCTAGAGCACTTCCAGAAGATCTTTCTTAAGTAAATTTCAGAGTGTCTTCCACAAAAACTTCCTATTCTAGAGAACTTTCGTAGATATTTTAAGAGAGCTTCCAGAAATTTTTGATACAAACAGATTATCCAAGATGTTCAGTTAATCAATGAAAAGGTTGGATGCTTCAGAAAAGTGATTATGGTTCTAAATGTTCTACAGTGTCTTTTCTGGTAGTGATAAGTGATAAAAAATAATTGAAAAAATAGGGAACTTTGAACTAACTTTTCACTTGTTCACTTTTCAAAAACGAGAAAATAAAAGCTGAAACACTTTTTAATCTTCCACTAACAAATGCGAGCACTATCACTGAAGAAATCTGTAAGTTGTAAATGAAGTAGGTTTATTGGTAAGAAGACAATCATTTTCTAGTGGAATTGAAAGGAATTCGGTCGCGATTACAAGTGATGTTTTATGAAATTGTTTCAATATTTATATTCAATTTTTTGAAACTGAACGAGTGTAGTGTTCATTGAAGTAGTCGTAGTTTTTTAAAGTGTATTTTAAAAGTGAAGGGGATTGTTAATAACTAATGTTTAGAGGTTCTAAAAGTATTGAAAAAAATGATCATGCACAGATAGAAAGAAGCATTTAGTTTTCTGCTAGGGAATGCTAGGTTTGGCAGAAAATAATGGGATATTTCATGTATTTCAATCTAACTCAAATTACGCCTGAATCTAGTCTGTTTCATGAATGATCGCAATCATTGTTGTATGGCATATGAAAGATTGTTTACAATTTCGTTGTTTATGCTTGCTTTGGCTAGAATTCAAACGAGTGAAGAATTTACGCGCTGGTAAAAACTCATTTTTTTTCCTGTGTAAAATAAGAAATATCCCAAGCAGATATCAAGAGTATCTAGCTATCAGTTCATGGAGTTTCATCAAAAAATCTATAAGAACTGCTATATGAAAGCTAGGAAAAAATCACAATCGGATCTCCAATAAGTCTCTACGAAGCTCTACACAGAAAAAAATAAATAATTTTAACAAACGCGTAAAATTTCCTTTCGTTTAGTTCGAAGTACAGGAGACGTGAACAACGAAATTGTTTACAATCTTTCATGCGCCATACAACGATGTTTGCAATCTTTCTTACAACAGGCTAGATTCAGGCGTTATGTGGTCAAAATTTACATGAAGTATTCCATTATTTTTTGCCAAATCTACACACTTCGAAATTATGAATTTTACACGAGAACTAATCCATGTTTGTAAATAGTCGGGGGACGTAAAGAAAGATTTCGTGTGAAATTATGTCTTCTGAAACTGACGCAATTCAGGAATACGCAATTCAACAAAAGATGCGGTCGGTTGAATTTATTTTCTCATCTCTTTCAACACATTCTTATGCGCTAAAGGACGCTTGCATGTGTCGGTCTCAGGGACAGAAATTTACACGAGATTTTGGTAGTGTGTAGCATTTCTTTTATGTGCATTTAATAACGCAGAAAATTCAATGTTTCTTTTTTCCTTCGTAGACTTAGTACAATGGCAAATTACAAAAGTCTTTCGAGCTGGAAAAACTTCGTTGGAAGATTAAAAAGAAGCAATAACTTAGATGACATTCACAACAAGCCCTGAAGGAAGTCAACAGGAAAGTTCAGATGAAGTCCATTTCAAGATCTGTGGAATCAGCAAGGTTGTTGGCATAGAAAACCCTTCAAAGAATTTCATAATTAACAAAGTCCAGAATTTCTAAAACACTTTCGCAATTTTTGAACCCGACCACGTAGAATTTTTATCGTTAATTTTCTTCTTTCGGCTTCCATCTGTCAAATCTTTGAGAATCATAACAAAACGTTTACCACTGAAATAGAATAGCTTTCCAAACAGTCTGCTGTCAAAACATTCGAGAAGCAGTGTGGCCAAGTTTTGAGTGAAGCGAGCTTCATTCGGCTAAATTATAGAACTTTTAACCTAAAATGGTAATGAATCAAAACTGTTGAGTCAACATTCATATGGCAGCTGTAAATGGTTAAATTTGATGATTTAATTCTATTATTCCTACATGCCTCCTACACTGAAACAAGAGATTGAAGTGCAAAAAGAGTGGTTTCTTTTCCTAATATTGTTTACGTACGTTTAATCATGAACTTATGAATCAATCATTGATTTCCGATTGGGATGAATTGCGAAGTGGCGTAAATCAAATAGAAACATTTATCCTACTTGAATGAACTCCACGGAAGACATGCAGCAGCTGAAGTAGCCATAAACAAACCAACAAACCAGGAGAAACACACCCCAAATCGGAATCCACATATTCTGACGCCGAGAAGAGATTTCTGAAACGACCGTGAAATTTCCCTCCTCATTGACAAACAACTCAGCAACCACTGCAATGTGCGACCATAACAGTAAGCTGTCACAAACGGCTTTTCCCCACTGCAACGTCAGAAGCGTGTCCGGCCGTAAACGCAGATCTCCTCCAGAAGGATGTCGTTGCCATGGTTGGCGTTTGTTGTTGTTGTTAGGTATCGTTGTATATTGCAAACGAGGTCGCCTGGCTCAAAGCCAACTTGCCGTAATTTATTGCTACTAATGAATTTTTATTTGCTGAATCCAATCGATGCACTTCGCCATCACCACCGAGCGTCGTACGAGCCGGGGACGTCGTCCCTTGGGTGAAAGCCATTTGCCATTGTTCGGTTTCTTCCCTCATCGAACAACGACGACGACGACGGAGATAGCCGACATGGGATCCCATCAGCTTCGGGGTCGGACGCGGTAGATTATCGCTAGAACCTGTCGCTGTCGTAACGGAACGAAGCTAGGAAAGGACAGGAATCTATTAAACCATATCTCCAAGGAGCTGTCAAGTGGCTGCCGTGCGGTGGTAAAATGGAGCTTATCGTTGGCGCAAGATCATAATTCCTTATAACTTCATAAGGCTGTCATCGAGTGGCAACAATGTGACGTTTGTGGAATTTCTCACATTGCTTTGCCCTACTTGAGTGTCGCCGGAGATTTCCGTTGGATATTAGTGATTCCAGCTCGGGGCCCAGCTGCAACGCAGGTAATAAGTGCAACAATATGCCTCCTGTGGGAACAGGATAATTACCGACGAAAAAAAGAAGGCACCAACCAAACGCAATTCCCATCGGGCCAATTCGACCGGCTGGCTGCGCAATCTCTATCGTCGGTCAGGTCAGCCGAAAGTAATTCTTCCTGCGTGAATTTATGGCATTTTTCATGCGGTCAAAAGGAGGAGTCCAATCTTCGCACTTTTCTTCCCCGAGGAGTGAGATTTTTTCGTTGTCTTCGGAAATCGGACTGAGGTGAAAACTGGCACGACCAATCCTTAAAAATGAAGAAGGCATAAAATTCAACCGAAAGGATTACCGCTGCTGCCGTGCGAGAGAGTAAATTAATAAGAATTTATTTCTTCTCGAGCCAATTTTATAATTTATGCCCGGGCAGTTTTTCATCTTTTTCTGGGTTTGGGGTTTTTTCTCTCTCTCCCAGCTCTTGCGGTTGGTGGGTTGAATTTTCGGTTGGTATGTACTTTGCCTGTCGATTGCTTGAGAGGTATTATCACGTTTTTTCGTGGATGCATATTTTCTACTGCGTCGAAGTCGAAGTCGAAGAAGATCAGCCATCAGACAGCAGCCAACAGGGCGAAGAGAGTTCATGTACCCATAAAGCTCGGAGGATTCTTTCTTTCTTTTTTTTTTCGTTCGGTTGGAGGAAAGTGGCGGGAAACGAAAATATTCACATTCTCAGGAAAGTGCGTTCCGGGCCGACCGTTGACAGAGTGGCTCACCGCAGGGGCAATGACTCTTCTGGGTTGGAATGAGAGCTTGTTTTTTAGTTTTCGTAATCTTTAAAGTTATTTAGGAATGTTGAAGCTAGGACTTATTTCTCGAGCACTTTTTCAAACAGACGAATCTGAATTTTTAAACAAAGAGGGGACGTAAGATTCAAGCGTAAATCTCTCAAAACCCCAAGCAGCATCACCATTATGTTAGGGAAATGTTATTCCTTGAGTTGGTGGCCTTAGTTTGCATGAAAGTGCTGAGGGTTTCAAGAATTTAACGTTTGAATCTTACTTTCCCTCTTTGTTTGCAAAATCAGATACGTCTGTTTGATGAAGGACTCGAGGTTTGTTGATTTGAATTATTTCGGTAAGTATTTATTGCTTCAAGCAATGTCAACCTCTATTTCGTAGTTTCCAATGTTTTCAACTGAAGAATACAAAATATCTTGACCACATCGTCCATATACTTGAACCCATAAGCTGATTTCGTGGCTTCTTATACCAAAAATTCTTATATGATGTTACGTCGTGTCTCTGGCAGATACTGCGAATCTAACAGAATCAACATTGTTTTTTGACGTAGACTACGTGTTACGTAGGGTGTCAATTGAAAATCTAAAAACAACCGACCATCACGAAATATCATTACAAACTGAGCGCTTATAACATAATAAAGGCAGCCCTTAGTTTGCACCTTTAAAACTGAAGAAAGGATCTATGAATAATGAAAATCGTTCTATAAAAAACGCATTCTTGACCCATAAGACTCTGGTGTAAGTCCACCCAAAAACAGAAATGATCCCTATAATAATCAATTTGATCCATACTTGTAACAAAATTTAGCAATAAAATCTCAAAAATTAACCGTCTTTTCAAGGGAATCAAATTGTTCAGATTTCCCATAGAAATAATGCAAGTTTAACATTTGTTCACTAACATATAAGCACATAATCCTTATATTATTGGAAATGTTCCATACATAAATTGCCAAAGACCTATGCTAGTTTGTAAAATTTGTTTAATAGTTTGAAAATTTCAAATATTTTATGGAACATGCGAATATATTATATTGAACAAAACTTACATTCTATGGATCAATTTTACAAGTTTAAGGAAAGTTATTGAACCTTTTATGGATCATTTGCAATATGCTTATGAGTAATCCGTTCAATATTATATATTACAAGCTGAACCCGGTGCGAGCCTTGCAACGCAAGCGACTAAATGAATGAAAAATTAATAGAACTGGCGCGTTTATGGTTTTTGTTCTGAATGAATCTGGTCAAAATATTTTTGTTTGCTTGTGTGTGTTATTTATGCAAAAAAAAGGGTTTGTGTTGTTAATTTTACCCTTGAGCCGGTAGTTTCTACCGGTTTTGCTTTGCGCGTAGAAGCATTTCAAAGACAAACGAAGCCGTATCCTGTCAGTTTGTACGTAATTTTCTTTTGCATAACCTAAGATTAACTTCTTGTACATAATGTAGCACTGAAAGTAACTCAACCAATTTTTGACTAAAAGGAGTTCAAACTTCTATCAGAATATAATTCTTACCCGAGAAATACACATTTTGTGTTTTAGTTGCATGGATAATTCTCATGTTTGGTTCATGTGGTTTTTGCCTTCAAAAACTCACCAATACCAATTTTGGTTCCATTTGCTTGATTAGTTCTCGAGTTATGCAGGAATTTGTTTTTCATTTGCAAGAGATCCCCCCTTTCTAGAGGCGGGAGGGGTTTCGAACTACCATAAGATGCTTCTCCGGACCCAAAAACCACTGAATACAAATTTGCAAAGCAGTACGCATAGTTCTCATGTTAAGTTGACATTTGTGTTTCATTTGTATGAGAGCCCCCCTTTGTAGAGGGAGAAGGGGCTTTGATCCACCATAAAAACATTTCATGCCTTAAAAAACTCGTCCATTCCAAATTTGGTTCCATTTGCATGAATAGTTCTCGAGTTATGCAAAAATTTGTTATCCATTTGTTTGAGAGCACCCCTCCCCCCTTCCCTCCTCATATGGCGGAAGAGTCTCAAATCACCATAGAAACATTTCTCTCCTTCAAAAACTTCCGCATGCCAAATTTGGTTCCATTTCCCTGATTAGTTCTCGAGTCATGCAGAATATTGTATTAAATTTATATCGGAGCCCACCCCCCTTTAGGATGGGGAGGGGTCTCAAACCATTTTTGTCTCCAAAAACCACCACATGCTAAATTTTGTTCCGTTTGCTTGATTAGTTCCCGAGTTATGCAGAATATTGTGTTTTACTTGTATGGAAGCCCCCCTTTTTATGACGGGGAGGGTTCTCAAGCTACCATAAAACCTTACTTGCCTTCAAAAACTCTCATATGCTAAATTTGGTACCCTTTGCTTGATTAGTTCTTGAGTTATGTAGAAATGAGTGTTTCATTTGTATGGGAACCCCCCTTTCCAGTAAAGGGAGGGGTCTCAAACCATCATAAAAACCTTCCCCGGCTCCAAAAACCCCTGCATACAAAATTTCACGCCGATCGGTTCAGTAGTTTGCGAGCCTATTAGGGTCAGACAGACAGACAGACAGACAGAAATCCATTTTTGTATGTATAGATTAACTTGATACATAAACGGTACATTTTTGACATTTTATTGCTAAATTTAATACAAAGTATGGTTCAGAGTAATGAATTTTCTGGATTGTTTCTATTTTTTTTTCATGGATATTCACCAGAGTCTTATGGGTCTAGTATGGGTTTTCCATGGCACGGGTTCCAGTTTTTTATGGATCGCTTTTTATATGCAAAAGTTTGTGCTGTTTGTCCTAAATAAATGCTCGATAGATTTTCTAGATGTTTACATGAATCGATTGGAAACTTTCCCGCGTATAAATTCAACTATCAAACATTATCCGTTAACAATTTTAAACTATTGAATATAACTAAAATAAAAGGTAATATCTTAAAATTTTGTTTTGCAGGCTATGCAGCAGTGAACGATATAAAAATGGTACACGTTCGAAAATTTCCCCACGCTTAATTCCAAGCCAAAGGAAGCGTAAACAACGAAATTGTTTGCAATATTTCATGTGCCATACAACAATGTTTGCAATCTTCTACATATACAACAGACTAGATGCAGGCGTTATCTGGCCTAAATTAACATGAAGTATCCCATTATTTTGGCCAAATCTAGCATTCCCTCTATGTGCATTTGGTAACCCGGAAAATGCAATGTTTCTTTTTATCTGTACACGTAAAATTATCAGCAACGATCATGTACCATGATCTCTCTACGCGATCGTGTTTATCGGGCGAAACTGGAAGCAGCCAGAGTTAATGCCAACTACTGGTAAGGACGCTAGAGAAGAGCCTTCAACTCGCGGCCGTATTATCATTTAAACCTTTCTAAAGAATGTGCAGTAGTATTTTCTAACATACAGCTAATCTCACAATCTATTAGGACCACACCCACACTATTTTTATTAGACTACGCCTTACGGCAAGGGTAGTGGTCAAATGCAAATTTGAAAATAACTGAAACACAAACATTTCTCGATAGATTTTCGAGGTTTTTGCTTTAATCAGTTGAAGATTTTTGCAACTGTCGACAAGTCAATGTTCAAAAATATCACAATCTATAACCCGATAAGAATAATGGTCTCCAGCTAGTCGATCATATCAACACCATCACTTCTGCAAGCACACCCGTTGCCCTTTTATTAAACCAAAATTAAAATCCATTCTAGGACCGCCAAAAGATTTGTAAAGAGCAAATCATAGAGTTTTCTAACATACTATCTTATCTATGCCAATACAACGTCCCATTAGAACAGCTCCAACCTTCAAAGGTCAAAATCAAGGTGTTCAAACCACAATTTATCTCATACTTCAATGTGAAAAGTTTAAGTCTAATAACGTTTTTTTTTGTGTGTATTCAATCTATTCACTACCAGATGCAGAAATTATCGTTCAGTTTCTATCTAATTAACTAAGACCACCATCGATTTAGTATCACCGACAAACCGACATGTCACTTCATTTCAAATTTATGCAACAGTAAATAACGATTGAATTCAACTACATGGAATCACATCAGTCAATTTAATAATCTATGTCAATTTAATAATGTATGAAAAATGTGGGGAATGGTTATTTCGCAAACATGTGGTATTCACTCTTAATACAAAGTTCTCGAAAACTTTGGAATATCAATTTACATTTTGGGCTTTTTAAATTAAGGCCTTCTAATTTATTATGAATTTTTAATTTTTTTTTAAAGTACTGGTGATCTTGAATATTGTTTTATACAGTTCTGTTTTGAAACTAGTTTTGTTTCAATTCTCAGAACCGTATCGAAGACAACACGGTGGAACAATTTAACTCAATTTTGAATCGTTTTGACTCACTTTTGTCAAAAGAGGAGTCCCTCATCTATGAGTAAATGTGACTAGAATTGCCAAGTCGACATATCTAAGACACCGACTTAAATCAGATCGATGTTTTAGATATGTTGACTCGTCAATCCCAGTCACATTTACTCATAAATGAGTGACTTAACTTTTGGAGAAAGTGAGTTAAAAGTGATTCAAAATTGAGTCAAATGGTCCTGCCGTATACTTAATATTTTTTGAAAACTCAAAACCATTATATGCTTGACTTAAACTCATTTATACTTGTCAGGAACTTGCGTTACTACCCAAGTAACAATTTTAGTTTTATTCCAGCCGTATAGCACTCCTCCTGGCTTCATTGATAAAACTACATTCAAAACTTTAAAGCCAAAATGTGTACTAAGTGGCCCACTCTAAAGACGGTTGTGAACCATAAAGGTGCAAGACCATAAAGATTTGAAAATCTTCTAGTGAAAGATGTTATGACCACTTGAGAACCTTCATAAAACTTATTGGTTGCCATGAAAACCAGCATAAGGCCGATAGGCCGATAGCTGTCAAACCTCACAGTGAAATCGTGGTTGGTTTTTGTTGTTCTGCTTTGTTCGATTCTCTGCTCGTCTGATTCATTTAACAGTAAATAATATTAAAAAAAAGAGGTTCAAGCGTTGCGGTTTTTTTTTAGCGTATCATACTTCAAATCATATGCGCATTAAATTGTATGGTAAATATTGGCACGGTAAGAGCCGGAAATAAATGCACCTCGGAGATTATGCGAGTGTGCAACAAACAAACAAAATTGAAAAAAAATTCGATAAATTAATCATGAATTTCCTGAAAATTTATGGAATTCCTTAAGGGGCTATTCATAAACCACGTAGACTTTTCTGGGAAGAGGGGGGTGGGTTTTGGCAAAAGTCTACGGTCCATACAAATATTAAAAAAAAATGTTTGGAGCAAAGTCAACGAAGGGGGGGGGGTTGAGATGTTCAAAAATGGAGTCTACGTGGTTTATGAACAGGCCCTAAGGTTATCTATAAGAATGCCAGAATTGGTCTCCGATCCACGGTTCATTTGCATTACATTTAAAATTTGATGTTGGTGTTTTTCCACATTTCAATTTCAATTCTTATATTTCAATATGGCGATTGGAAGAAATCACTGTTTTGCCAAAAAGCCAATTTATCTTCGCAATGGCTACTATAAAACTATTTGGTCATTTGATGACTTTCCTCAATGCCAATTGGCCGTTTACTGCATTAACTGGAGGCAAGATGGTATTAAAATGCTATTTCAGCCGACCATAACAAGATTATATAAATGAGTTCTAAAACGGCATTTAAACCGCATTTTACGAGTTCATAAAGTCAAAATAAAATCTTTGATAGGACTTAAAGAAATTTTAGAAGGCAAGGTTTTAAGATCGTTGTTAAAAAGCAGTGTAGGTTCTCATAAACCTGACCTAAATTTGAAACCTATTGGCACTTTTTACTGCCATAATAAAATCTAATTGATTTCAAGTGACTTTCATAAAACTTTAATAAAACTTAATAAAGCTGGATGGTTTTGGCACTGTTACCTGGGTTTTTAAATCGGTCGGCCTTCGGAATGACCTCTTCTCTTTCTAAAGACGAGCTGTGTTTATTCTGATCGATGTCTTAGTCGATAGCAAGTGTAATGAGTTCAATGTTTGAAATGAGGCTTCTTTTTTGTGGGATGGTGTAGACCAGGAGAAAGCCAATACCGTTTTTCGTTGCCCATCCATAGTATTACGAATTTTGGTCTTATTCAAATCGGTTCCGGATTTTGGTCGATTCTGGATTTTGGTCTTATTCAGATTGTATTGTTAGGAAACTCTCTCCCCCGCTGTCGAAGAATGTGGTATTAAAAGAAAGTTTTCAATGAACTTCCTAAGCAAGGGAAACGCCAGCTTCTTATCTGCTCGTTTCAAATAGAGCAGGTTTCTCCAACAAGTTTTCAAGTTTTCACGAAACTCATTTTCGATGGCCTATTCCTCACCGCTCTCAAAAAAGTTCGGATATTACTGAATAATCGAGATAAACTCCTTCAACGTGTGCAGCTTCTTGGGATCAAGGCTCGATGCAGTGGTCAGAACTAGATAGTTCAAAGTGCCCAATGATCTGTTTAAACAAATCGTTATAGCAAGCACCGCAGATAGAGTCGAAAGCCTACTTTCATCGAAAGTTCTAGATCTAAGCTTTTTTTTTCTGCAGCTACTCCGATGTATATTTCTGACTTCTCAGGTGGTTTAGGTAATCATTATCGAAAATATTTGCAGGGAGTACCATTAGCGAGACTTCAGCTGATTAAATATGCACGGGATTCCGGAGCTTCTGATTGGAAACCATTTCAAATTCCTTTTAAAATACAACGATAGCCTGGTGGCAGATGAATGCAAACATTTCAAAGGCTTCCATTAAAAGATACTTTGTATTATCTGGAATTCCTTGGATCGTTTGGGGCTGCAAAAATATAACTGTAGATATCTCGCATCAACAAACAGCCAAAAAGTGGCAAGTACATTGGATAATTATCAAATGAGGCTAGTCACTGGACAGAACCCATCATTACCGATGCTGCATCTAATTCAAAGCCCACAAGCCTTCAATTGTAATTGGTACCATTGATCAGGATCTGTTTAATAACTGCGCAAAAAATATATAGATTTTCGCACTGCAAATTACATTAAAGATAACAAAAACTAACATTCATAATAATTAGACTTCGATTAGCAGAAATAACTATCGAGAACATTATTTAAACTTCCCAAAACTCCTCTGTGTGAATGCATGAAAATACTTAAAAATTGGAAGAACAGCATTTTTGTGGAAATTCCTGCAGAAAATACTTCCGAAATGTGTGGAGCAATCTCTTGAGGAGCTTGGACACAAATAATTCTCCAGCAGTATACTTGAGAAAAATATTGAAGTAATTTCTGCAGAACTATCTGTACGAATCCTAACAGATAGAATCCTAGACAAAATTAAAAAAAAATTCTAAAAGAAACCCCTCTTCGGAATTTTTAAAGTTAAGAATTAAATATATAAGATTATGGAATTTGTGCAAAACAAAAAATCTCAGATTTCTCCAACGAATCAGAATTTCCTTCAAGAATTACTTCAGGAATCACCTTATAGTTTGTGTGTAGTTCTTTCAGGTGTCCTCCAGGGCCTTCTTTAGAATTACAAAACTTTCCAAGTTCAGGGATTTCTCCAAAAATTTTATCACTAAAATATGTTGAAACACTACCGATGAATCCCTGAAAGAATTTTTGCAGGAATACCTAAGAACTCCTGAAGAATACCTATAGAAACGCCAAAAGGAATATCTCAAGGAATGACTTGAGAAAGCTTTTCATAGAATCTTTGGGAAATTCTATAAAATTTTCTTGAAAAATTATCTCAAAATATATATGGAAATCATTTAGGGTACAAACTGACACACAAACTGACTTTCAAACTGTCACCTGTCATTGTAGTGGCAGTGTAAATTGTTTTCTTTTGCTTATTTTGTAGAATTGGTATTTGAGGTTTTTGAGTGGAAATACAATTGCCAAAAATCTTTACATTTAGTTATCTGTATGAAAAAAGAGAAAAAAAAAATCTGCGTCAATCTAGGTAAATCTGTACATGTGGCCACCCTGGTTGGAAGAGGAACTACTCACCAAGAAGAAGGCTTTCGCGAAGCAGATGGCGGCGCGGAAAAAAACGAATCACTCGGGAGAAAACGTGGAAAGAAGAATAGCTGAGACGTGAACGAGAGATACGTGAGCTAGAATTCTAGTTTTAGCGTGAGATGGAAGAGCTTAAGCACCGTGAGATGGAAGAACTTAAGCAGATGGTGTTGGAAGCGCAACTGGCTGCAGAGGAGGATTTTTGAAGAAGTGGGATGAGATTCGAAGGCAATTCGACAGCAGCGTTAGCAGACTCAACAGTATAAAAAAATTTACTTAAGTTTCCGATTTTTCATTAGTTTTCCTTCACCCGCACTGACAAAACTACCCATGCAGCATCAATCATAGTAACCCATGAGCCAGCAGACAAAATTTGACAGCTCTATCAGTCGAACGCTAACCGTGATGGCAAAAACAGTGAAGCAACTCCGTTCAGAAGTGTGCTCGTTCAAAGAAAACGGACATCGTGCGGTACTTTGTGGACAACATCTAGGCACTATTAGACAACAATCACAATGCTTTATCAAAAGCAAGCTAAGACAGGTAGCTTTTTTTATCACCATCAGAAAAAGTTCATTTTTTTAATACAAACGTTATTAGAACGGTGTTTGTAGGACTGCACAAAAACGAAGTGAAAAGTGCCACAGTAGTTGAACGGGCAAGTTGATAAGGTAGTCAGAAAGCCGTCGGATACAGATTTTCAGAGGAGTGTATCCTAAAGTAGGAGATGCGCTCGAAGCGGGGACGAGCTCGAGTGAAGTATGCAGGCCGAAGCCGACAAAGAAACCGACCTGGAGTCAAGTGACAAGAGCGAGTAGGAGTCGTTAGTAGATCATCGTAGAAGTAGCTGTCGCAGCAGTGCCCTCTGTAGTAGAGTTGGTGTCGGGCGGTAGAGCTTAGCGGTGAACCATTTCTCGCGTAACTTTTCAAAAGGTCCTATGTAACAAATGTAAACAAATTGAATTAATTAATGCACACTATTGCTATTGCACTTATCAACATTATGTTAAAACACGCATTTTGATATGTTTTCATAGTATTAAGAAAATTGAAAATCAACAAAACGTCCGATGTCTGATTTCGCAATAGCGATGCTCTACTGTTTGATAAGACGATCAGTTTACCTGTCGCGCTAAAAGTCTGAAGTGTCAGAAACAAACATAACAAAGCAAATTCGTACTTCGGTCGTTCGATTGGAGAAAGTACAAAATACCGTTCCAACAATGTCGGAAGGAATTAATAATTCTGCGTTCGATTTGATCCTCGGTAAGTGCATTAGTTCCTTGAAATAAGGTTATATAAATCAAAATATATCTTGAATGTTGGTCGTTTCTTGCAGCTGCAGCCACAACAATATTTTCATAACATCCGGTACAATCATCAGCAGCACAATTAGAGGAAGTTGCTGTATGTGGTAGCCTGCAAAGTTGCGTTGTCGCTAGTTATGGCTCAGATCCTTCGCGGGATCCTCTACAAGAAGACAGCATCGAGGAAGTGTATGTAGAAACTATCCCGGTAACGGTAAGCATTGGAAGCATAAACGACCCGCTCTGCGATGACGAGGAAATTGTTGAATGTTCGGATACCATCCCAGCACAACGTTCAATAATCGGAAACCTAACAGCAAGCGTGAGGAAGCGGTCTTTGGAAACAACCAAAACAGAGTGGAGAGATATTTTTGTTTTCAAATATTTATAGATGGTATGCTCTAAATATATGTTTTAATATCAACTTTTTTTCTGTGAACTTTCACTATCATACTTTCTTATTTAAACAATCATGTATTTGCGGCTGTGGCACTGCCTACCAAGAAGTTAACCACATTGTGTGGCAAAGCACTAAATACGAATTTGCCAGACCTGATATACGAGAAGGCACGTAGAAAGAATAAGATTGTTTTCCCCGGGAAGCAAATGCGTGTGTGAAAGAGAAAGCAATGTCTATTGCTATGTGTTATGTTCTAATTTACTAATAGAATGATAATAAAAATTGAAATGGCCTATGTAGCTATCATTGGAATAAAATGTCCTATGTGGCACGACCAATGTACAGTTCGGTTAAGCAAAATGTCCTATCTAACATTTTTGATGTTTTCGTTGTTATTTCAACATAAAATGCTACAAAAACCATTACTGTAGCAAATTCAACAACAATGCTTGCCCTCAAAAGCAATTGAATGGGTAAAACTTGATCCAAGTTGAAACATTTTCAAAAAATATTTTCATATTCTTCAACCTCGTTTTCCTCGGGATAAGCAAATTGTTAGATAGGTCCTCTTGAAAAGTTACGCGAGATTTCATTTACAGCTTCGAGCATACGACGGTGGTGTGCAAACTCTAAGATCTAGATTCCTTGCAAGGAGATACGATGGAAGCAGTTAGAAGTCATCTCGTTCTGACGGATTTAGTTCCAGGTGTGATCTGCGACCTTCGTAATCTATTCGGAAAGCTGGAGAAGCTGTTGTATTCGCAGCTAGCAAAAGTGAGGAATGTTTCAGAGCCCAGAGCGTATCGATTGGAGACATTCATCAACTTCGGGATCACGGTGAAGTAGTTGTGCGATCAACTCGAAGCTGCGCGACCCAACGATCATCTTAGCAACCCGATGCTGATGCAGGAGTTTGTTGACAATCCGGATCCGGAATAAGCAAAGTAGAGTGGACAGTCCGATATTCACACGCAAATGACAGTTAGGCTCGAATTAACTTTTAGAACGGTGCCTCTATATAGAGATTTTAGAACAACGCCCCTATACAGAAATACAGGAATGCAGAGAGACGTAAGTCCTACGTCAAAAAATCTTCATTGCGCTTTAAAAGTCGCTCGATTAACAGTTATGAAATTGCTCACACACTCATAAAAAATGACACGTTTTTTTCACGTGAAATTTCACCTGAACACGTAATCAAAGTGTCTTCAGGTAAATCAAGTGAAGTGAAAGTGAACTGTACGTAAAAAGTCACGTAACGTAGTTTTTACGTGAATTCCAGGTGTTTATTACTGACTTTGGAAGTGGAAAAAAATTACGTTTGTTTCACGTGGAAACAACGTGGCGATTTTTTTTGAGTGCAGAGATCGCAACTGAGCATAACAGGTTCAGCAGAAAGCAAAACAAGAAGAATACCAATAAGTTCTACTTCATATATCATGCTAAAGTAGATCATCACCCACCGTCCAAATTCCTCGCGTTATCAATCCCACGTCTTCGCGATTTAAATCTCAACCCCGAAAGATAACCAGAAGCCACTGTCGCCATTATCGTCGAAAAGCACCTGTTTACCGCAGTCATCTTCGGTTACATTACGGCCAAATACATTGTTGTGGATCCATAATTAATTGGACCAGCGCACAACAAAAAAAAAAGGACGGGAGGGAATGAAGTGCTACACCGAAAGTATCCTTAAGCTTCCCTCATTCTCTCACTTCACCTCGATTGGCAACAGGTTCTCTGCATGAAGCCACCGCGTCAGCGCCTTGAGCGAATCTGCCCGGAAAAATCTGCGATAATTTATCTCATTTCAGCCGAAATGGCAATCTATTATTTTTATTTTTATCCATTATCTTGATTTTTCAACGATTCGGAGTCCCAGGGCCGAAGGGACTCCAGATATACATAATAATAATAAAAACGAGATGCTCCAGTGCTGATAACACCGCAGCAGATCTTCGAGGTTGTGAATGCACATCTTTCTGTCCTCTCACAAACACATTTCCACACCGGGGGAAAACGAGAGGGGCGGGGGACAAAAATAATTGCCATATCCACTGACGCGGATTTGTTTGTGTGTAGGAACGTGTACCGACGATGATCGTATCATCAGGCAGCAGGACCTCTCGGGAACCATTCGAATTAGCTTCGAATTCGGCACCGGGCACCGACTGCTCCGTGCGGGAAGTTGAGAATCAATCAATGGATGTCGTTTCGATTTGCTGATTTCCAGTTCATGCTGGGCGCAAAACAAGTGGCAGCCCTACTGTATCTACCTGTCGCTACTTGCAACCACCCCGGGCCGGGATTGTGGATTGCAGTTCAATTCCGGGAGAACCGGCGGCGATAAATTATCTCGCAAAACGCCAACTTGCGCAAAGACGGCGATGTGTCGGCGACAGAACGACACCACCACCGAACGCGGAATAAAAACCCACAGATTTCCTCTCCAGCTCTGAACAAGCAAACCATTAACCTACAGAAGAACAAGAGCCGCTCATCAGTTTTGAATGGAACCTATATAGGTATATAGATAGATATAGCCTTCTTCTAGCTCTTCTCTAGTTCGAGTCGAAGTAGCAGAATGCTGCAGTTTTGCACCTGCAGCTCGCTGGCTGGGACACTCTGATTTATGGCACTTTTCCTGGCACGTTGAAATGAACGAGGAAAATCATTCAGTGTCAATTGAAATCGAACCACGTGTGCCGGAGATAATTTATGATCGCGCACGGGAGCCGGGTTCCTTCGGGCTCGATTTCCGTAGGCGTGAAGAGACATTTAACTCTAGATGAGTGGGAAGGCAGGAGGACGGACATCGTTATTGGAGATTGATTTGTTCGGTTTGATGCCGAAAATTTGCAGACTGATTCGAAGTAGACGTGGACGAAATTGAAAAGTGAAAAACTCGAAGGCATTATCTTTCCAGATTAACTGGAAAGTCATGGTTTTTACCGAGCATTTTGAATAATTGTTGTCATGTTTTCTAGTTATTAGAGGGATTTTCGATATTCAAAAGATGTTTCACCGCTAGTCTAGTGCCGTTGCAGAGTCGAGGTTGATTAATGTTCCGCAACATGGTGACTACCGATCCAACTTTTAACTGCAAATGATGAGCTGGTAATCCAAGCAATTCTAAAGAATCTAAGAATTCAGTGGGGTGGTTAAAGACATCGTCTTGGTTCCTGTCAGAATCCATCGATTTGTATGTATGAATTGTTCAGTAATTTCACCTTGAATAGTAAAGTTTAATTCATCCACATCTTTATTTTTTGCGGACAAAATCGCTCGTTCGCTTAACCAAACTTGATTCGTACAGTTTTGCGCTATATACGGGAACACCTTTTTGATGAGTTCTCGATGCAGTCAATTCGCAAAAGTCCGTCGGAAGCAAAGTGAGTCCGGTAGAAATACCAAGAGGGAGTTTTCCATTGCCAATATCCCACAATTGCTACGAAAACAATACCGCTAATTGGTCGTTCTGCAATGCCACACACAAGGTTGTTGTCAATTTGAGTATTTCAACGTGTTTCCATAGATTCGATGACTTCAAACACGCATTCGTTTTATCTGCTGCGCTTGATCGTGGAATGACAAAACATTTCATTTCAACAAAATCATTGCACTACCAAATAGGTTCTTTTCCGTCTCCTCACCAGAGGTGAAGTTATGAACTCACAGGTAATCGAAAACTTTGAGAAGCTTCTCGAGTTGAGTCCTCAAACTCGCTTCATGACTTTGTAGCGTTTGTACATAACACAGGATTCCAGCCCATCGCTGAATATTCCCAATCGTTTTTGCTTCTCCGGCATCGGCAGTTCGATTCATTTTGATTTATCCATGAAGTAGGAACACCCAGAGCATCATCGTCCTATGTTTGCTCCGGCGATATTTGCTGCATAGTTTGGCCAAGTTGATTCCAACTCGTTCTTCACAAACGGATCATTGGTAGAGGAGTCAGCAGGCTTTGGTATATTTAATTTGTAGCGCCAATCGTAAACCTCAAGCTCCTTGTTCCGTATATGTCGTTGACCTAGCGACAATATAGTTTACGCTGGAAATTGTTGCTTCACTAACACCGGATCAGTATAACATTTCCACGGATAGTCACAGTTCTATAGAGGCTTTTCGCTCCTTGAGGCCGGTAGAGCACTCCGCGTATTTTCTCATGAATATACAGAAGCTTCTAAGTGCTTTATCTTCGCGTTATTTCATCATCACCTTTGTATGGGTCCCATCTCATTGTTCAAATCTGGACGATGAGAGAGCGGACTCGCTTGCAAAGGTGGGCGCTATAGAAGGCGATATTTATGATGGACAAATCGCTTCCAATGATTTTTTCCTTTTTTTCATCAGCTGTCACTCGTCAGCTGGTAGTCCAAATGGAGTAAAGCATATTATATCATCCCAAAGGTGTTGTAGAAATCTTGGTTTGGGGTGATGAATGTGGCTCGAGACTTCATTCGTGTGACGTCTCGTCTCATGTCCAATCATTATACTTTGAACACTCATTTGTACCGGGTTGGGCTGAGCGACAGCAATCTCTGTGAGTGTGGACTAGCTTACCAGGACGCAGATCACATTATTTGGTCTTGTGCTGAGCATCGTGGAGTCAGATCTGAGCTTTATGATTCCCTTCGGGCTCAATTGGTTAAGACAACCCAATGTACCAGTTCGCGATATTTTGGCTCGGCGTGACCTGGAGTTTATGTCCTTAAACCTCCTTATGTCCTTAAACCAAATCTTATATACATTCATATAGTGTAAGTTGTCAACTATCAAAATGCCGAAGATACCTGACATGCAAATTTTATAGAAAAATAGTTATTCAATAAAACAGCTAGAGATCAAAACACCTGCTCAAAAATGACATAATATTTAGATAGGGGATCAAGAAAAAGCAAAATGAACACATCAAGCCATTTTATGGGTGAAGCATATTCAATCCAAGCGATCAACCTTAAACTAGCCAAAGGATTATTACTTCATTAAGTTAATAGCATAATTTATTTGATGGGTGGTTTATAATTCATTCGGATATAAAACGTGTGTGTGTGTGTGTGTGTGTGTGTGTGTGTGTGTGTGTGTGATCTTACACCCATCAGCTGGCAATGGCATTTTGAAAGAAATCTGTTTAAAACAATCAGTCAAGTGACCATTGGAAGCAGCTTCAATCCAGGAGCTACTACAGATCCACCAATCCATTTCAGAATGTCTGGAGAGTTCCGCTCAATTCGAGGCTACTTTTACATACAATAAGCCCCGCATGTAAACATTACCGATATCATTTGGATACGGGCACAGCCAAACACTTCCTGATTTGGATAAAGTTTCAGAAATAATTTTCAAATAATACTAAAATTATTTGAAAATTTGATTATTGTTATATAATTATAATCAGAAAGGTCTCATCCCTGGCCCTCCATCTTGTTCATTCGTCAAAACAAAAATTTCCGACTTTGATTCGTAATTTATTTCACGACCGTTAGATACAGTCACCGCCAAAATAAAGTGCCCACTTTTCTCATGAACACGCTTCATCTCTAAAGTCATTGAAAAACGCATTATATCGTATTCATATATTTTTCTAAGCTTGATAATATTATTATTTTAAAGGTGCATATGTATTTTTGCAAAATTATTTTTTGAACCATACGTGGTGTAAATTTGGTGTGTCATAATAAAGTGCCCAATTGAAAATATATTATGTGTATGTAATTTTTACATCCAAACGCCCCTCGTATTCATTTTTTTTACGTTTCCAAGTGCTTGTTGATCTTCTTACGGATTTCAGTTGTCGGTCAGAAATATTCAGTGCGAGTTATCTAAATAACCATGGATAATACGGTGGCAAGCAAAACTGTTCCCTTGCAGATCCGAAAATGTGTTATTCGTGACATCGAGAAAGGTGAATCGCATCGCAAGATTGGTGAAAAGTATGGATACAGGAAAGCAGCGGTTACCAAACTTTTCGCAAAGTACAAACCCTATGGTTCAGTAGCTGATCGCCCAGGAAGGGGAAGGAAACATAAAACAGATTCCCGAACAGATGCGAGAATCATTCGAGAAATTAAGAAAAATCCGAAGGTTACCCTCAGGAGATCAAGAATTGATTCAACAACCGATCTCGGACAGTACTCTACGCAGAAGGATCGCTAAACACGTTATGAAGAGCAGGTTTTGTATGAAGTTGCCTTCTATTAGCAAAGTGGACAAAGCGAAACGACTCAAATTTGCTCGGGAACATGCTGATAAACCTTTAGAATATTGGAAGACTGTTTTGTGGACTGATGAGTCCAAATTCGAGTTTTTCAACAGCAAAAAACGAGCTCGTGTATGGCGTAGACTTGGAGAGACGCTTCATGATCGACATATCCAGGGCACAGTTAAGCATGGAGGAGGGAACGTGATGGTGTGGGGGTGTTTTTCTTATGCGGGCGTTGGTGGTTTGGTAAAAATCGATGGTATTATGACAGCAGATTCCTACATCGACATATTGCGTGAGAATTTGGAGGTTTTGTTGGTTTAAACTGGGCTGGAAAACAAATTTGTGTTCCTGCAAGATAATGACCCAAAACATACCGCGAAGAAGTCAAAGGCATTTTTCCGTTCCTGCCGTATTAAACCTATGGAATGGCTCCCACAGAGTCCAGATTTGAACCCAATAGAGAATCTGTAGGGTCATCTTGGATTCACGAGTTGATAAGACAGGAGTTACCAACAAACACTAACAATTTTCAAGCTCTTGAGAACGAGAAAGATCTTGACCCACAACACCTGAAGAGTCTGGTGAAGAGTGTGCCGAAACGTTTGCAAAAACTGTTGAAGACCAGGGGAGGACACATTACTACTGATCACTCAACAGACTGGATCTAACCTGTTTTTTTATGAAAATGAAGTGAGCGCTTTATTTGTGACATCATAATTTCTACTATAGTTTGATCTTTTCTTGAAGAAAAAAATGAATTTACGGGACAAGTGTTTTTTTATATACTAGACAAGAAAAGAGCATAATAAATATGCAGTCACAACAACAAAACTTAGATCACTTATTTTACAGTTTGCTGCACAAAAAGGAGAAACTGGGGTAGGTGGGCACTTTTTTTTGGCGGTGACTGTATGCAACCTCCATAATAATACTCTGTACATCACGTGGTCAATGCATCTGAAATTTTGTGCCAGCCTTTTACCCGCGCATGCGCGTTGTATTCGTTGTGCAGCTTCTGATCAGCAAATGGTTGTTCTCTACACTGCACTAGTCTTCTTTTTTTTTACTCTACACTCTGCCAATTATCCAAATCCTCGCTGTGAACCGACTCCATAGTCTATATCGAACTTCAAAACTGCTAATAATCATCGATTCACTAGCGATAAAGCGGGAAAACACTCTAACTTAACAATTTATGTCCGGGTGTCACAATACTACCACTAGTAAACAAAACTTGAGAGGGAATCGATTGTTTTCATAACGGCTTACTCGATGCACGCGGAGATTCTTTGATTTCACTGTTAGTTGTTTTATTAATTACGAATTGTTGATTGAATTTTTTTCGAAAACGACGCAGCAAAAACAAAACACGTCAGCTTCAGAGCACGGCTTGCTGCGATCTGGTTTTTTCATTTGGATATAAAGATTATACTTGAAAAAATAAATAAAAATGAAAGAATTTCTTTTGTGTATAACTTTTTATTGCATGGTAAAAATGGAAAAATATTAGATAACTAGTTTTAAGTGTAACGTTTACATGTGCAAAATTTCGTCACAATCTGTTCAGCTGTTATCTTGGACGACTTTCAAAAATGCAGTTCAGCGGCAGAAATGCGAAGACTTCGAGCGCAATCCGAACCATTCGATTCGAGACGTGACTAAGAAGGTCAATTCTTCCATCTGGTTGGTCCAGCAGACATTGAAGCGGGCCGGACTTCATGACTTCAAGGTTAGAAAGGCGCCTAACTGATGCGATAAACTGAATAACAAGGTACCGTGAGTTGTTGGTGCAGCGTAATGGATGACGAGGCATATATTAAAGCAAATGCAAAGCAGATCCCCGGACTGGAGTTTTCAGTTGGCAAGTCCCGTCTAGATGTTTCGGTGAAGTTTCGCAAGAAGAAGGTCGAGAAAATTTGCCAACAAGTACTTTGTGTGGAAGGCGATCTGTGGATGCGGCAAATTTAGCAAGCCGTACATAACGACCAGCATTATCAACGGCCAAATACATTAAAAAGAATGCCTCCAAAAGCGCTTGATGCACTTCCTTCGGTTCCATGAAGGTGACACTCTGTTTGGCATCGGCATCTGGCATCTGGCATAGTGCCATTACGCAAAACCAACAATGTTGTTTTTGTGCCGATTCTGGGGGAATATGTAGGACAAGCTTCGAAAAACAAGGGAAGGATTTGAGGAAAGAATAGATGAAAGTATGTAAGAAAGATGGCGTAAGTGTTGTACAGGATTCGATAAGTAGTGTCCAAGGTGCAGGAATTTAGCCTAGCAGAAGAAGTTAAATTAAACGAGTTTGCAAAAGCATAGCTTAAACATGTTTATTTATCTAGTTTCAAAAATATACGACTTAAAATGGATTTTTGGTGGTCATTTTTGCCTGTTGCTTTTTTTTTCGAGTACAATCTTCAGTAGTACATATGCATACGTATTATCAAATTCTCTTTGATAAACGTTAAACGTTTCTTTATCTCTCTGGGATATTCTAGGTTATACAAAATGTCCTTGGGTACAGATCTTACGATTTACAGTAGTAACTATAGATTTTCGGGTTAAACAAAAATATTCAATCATAAAGCTTGCTTCAGATAGAATTGGAACAAAAACAAATGCCTGTATTTCAGTTGTTTATTATTGAATTCAAGATCTTTTTTTATACAAATGTAGCGTTTTCTTCATACTTTTAAGAAAAAATACGAATAAAATTATTCGTCACGGTTTCGAAGGAATTCTCGAATTTTTCCGGTAACACGGCTCATTAGGCGGCATACACCTTCTTCGTCCATCGTTTTAGCTATCTTATTCCACCAGGTCTTCATCTGATTGATGTCTTTAACAACCTTTCCCTTTGCCTTGAGTCTCCTCTTCATGATTGCCCAGTATTTTTCAATAGGGTGGAACTGGGGGCAGTTGGGTGGGTTAAGGTTTTTCGGAACAACCTGGACCCCTTTCTCTGCATACCATTCTTGAACGACTTTGCTGTAATGACAGCTTGCCAAATCTGGCCAAATCATTACGGGATGGTCGTGGGATCGAATGAACGGCAAAATTCGTTTTTGGAGACACTCTTTTTGGTATAGTTCCGACTTCGTTGTCTTATTTGTAACGAAAACTTTCGTTTTTTTGCCACAGCTGCAAATGCCCTGCCAAATCACGAATTTTCGTGCAAATTTGTCGGCAAAAACAAATTTAAATTTGGCTGGAACATCCCCCCGAGCCGTTGCCAAGTAAAATTTTTGATCTGGGATTTGCCCGAAGTCAGCCTTGACATAGGACATCGTCCATCAGAAGACACCCGTCGAACTTGGTCAGCACCTGGTCGTATAGCTTCCGAGCACGGATTTTGGCCACACTATTCTGTTTTATGGTTCGATTTGGCTGTTTGCTAGCTCGATACGACTTGATTCCTTCCCGGAGTCGAGTTCTCCTCACGGTACTACGGGCAGCACCGAATTTTCTGGCCAAATCACAGTCCGACAGATTGGGATTCCTCTTAATCTTCTTCAAAATCTTACCACGCAGTTTCCGGTCGACAGTTCCACTCCGACGATTGGCTTGAGGCTTCCAAATCGTCGTCAATGTTTTCTTATACCGTTTGATAACGCACCAGACGGTATTCAATTTCAGCTGTTTAGCTAGCCTAGATGCAGATCACAATGGATTTTCCAAATAACTGTGCACAAATTTTTCCCTTCTTTCGGCTTCGATGTTAATTGTTTACAAAGTACAGTTGATTTGCGGAATGTCAAAAATACATACGGGAAGCTGACAAAATTCCCGACCCGTAGGCGCCAAGAAATTCCAAATCCGTCCACCAGGAGCGCCACAATATGAGCAAAAGTTTGTTCCAATTCTAAATGAAGCAAGCCTTATTCAGTAAAAAAAATTTAAAGTAAAAATAACATGAGATAAACTGGGATGATCTAGGTCATCCAAAATATGCTTGAATTTTGAACACTAGATCTACAGTTGTAATAATAGGTTTTTGGAGTATGCAAAGGGACAAAATGTATTTACCAATATTCGTTGAATAGTATGGAAGATCAATAGCCGTAAAGCGCAAACTTGAGATTTTCTAGGTCATCCAAACTGTCATCATGTTCAAATAAAAAATCTACAGTTGTAACAGTAGTTTTTTGATCTATATAAGGTGATGTTATGTATTCAAACTTATTCAATGATTTTTTTGGAAGGTCAACAATCATTATATTATTACCTTGTGATTCTCTAGGTAATCGAAACTGTCCTAGAGTTTAGAACTTAAATTCTCTGGTAGTAACAGTAGCTTTTTGATTAAAAATACATAAGAAGACAATCTTGAGATAGTCTAGGTCGTCTAAGCTGTCCTGGTGTTCAGAACTTAAGCTTCGCAGTTGTAGCATTAATTTTTAAGATAATACAAAGTTACAATAAATGTTCAAACATATCCAATTATTATTTTTAAAAGTCAACAACCACTGTAAAATAATATGACATGTTCTAGGTCATCAAAGTACTCCAAATTGAGATCAGCATATAAGATCTACAGTTGTAACAAAAGCTTGCTTAGCTATGCAAGGCTACGATGTGTATTGAAACATTTTCATTGAATGTCTTGGAAGTACAACCGACATGGTGAGATAATCTTCGGATGTTCTAGGTTATCCAAATCATTTGGAGTTTAAAACTTAAAATCTACAGCTGTAAGTATCTCACTAGTGTCTGAAACATTCAACATGGACCATGTTATTGCAGTTGAACAAATACCATAAGAGGAAATCGATGATAATAATCGATCGAAACTGATTTGCCTGTTTGAAACAAAAGGGTTGGTTTGCAAAGAAGCTATCAACAGTGGATATGTGTACGGCTGTAGTGAGTAATAATGGAAACTATGAAATTTACATGTTGCTTTCCTCACTTACCGAATAGTGGTAGAAAATTAAAATAAATTAGTATGACTATTTTGAATTTGTGACAAAGTTATAACGAAGAAAAAGAAGTACCGCATGAAGGTCGTACAGATAGTCACAGTATGACATTATAAACTTATTAAATCTACCTCTCTTCATCGCAACCGAGTTTAGAGATCAAAGAAATGAATCCACCTTGCCGGATCATGGTATCTTATAATTCTTTGAAAGCTTGTCTATAACTGCAGCACGCATTGAACTCTCTGTTCAATTTATGAAATCCAGAATTATACAAAGACTTTAAGAAAATTCAATTAAAAAGTACCCGCAAGCCTTCGAAATATTAGAGAAATCATGTGAATTGCAGTAGTCCTAGAAAATGTAAATCTTTTGGATTCATAATGTCTGTCTTTCTTCAAATATTCATAACCATCTTGCATCCACCACAAAATTGATATCTGTGCTTAATCTGATCGAATTATTACGTTGTTTTAGCTACTGAATATTTAACAATTCATATACCGTTTTAACTATGTGGTCTTTGTTTACAAATTACAAATCAAAAAGTTGTCGAATAAAAAATATATGAAATATGGTGAATGTTTGACCCTTGCTTATACATACAAGTTTGACAAACAAACCATTCGTTCAGTACAAATATCTTCTTATCGTATTTAAGCTTTTCCAGTTTATTATGCCTTCACAATTTGTTTATTGCATGCTCTCAACTAAGTGTTCTAAATACAATGCCACAATTATTAATTGAGAGCCATCAATGTCAGGTACCATTTTAGCATTAGTATGATTGTGTGGCAAGTATAATCATACCCTATGCCCAGGGAGTCACGAAATTTTCGAAAACAACTTTTGCAACTGAAAATCACATCAGAAAATTTTCACTTTGGACTTGTGCTCAATTGATTTCACACTCAAAGCAAAAAGTTGTAACCATTTTTTTAAACACGAACACGGCGTGTTACCATGATACACAACACTCGTCTATCTTCAGCTGACCGGAATCAATTCCACAAGTGTTTTTCTCCAATTTGGGTATCACTAGCGAAAAATATTTAAAACTATCGACAACCTTTTTTGGTATGTTCTTTACAATCACTCGCGCCACAAAAAATAATCGAAATAGGCTAGGCCCGATAACAAAATATTTCGAAACAAAGTATCGAAACCTTGGTGATACGGTGAATATGGTGAAATAATAGTGTCGATCGTATTTGATGATCTTATTACCGTCATATCTCACTTAGCAGTTTTATTGTTCTTTTTCTGAGTTCACTTGATCACTCGCGCCATTGAACAATAGATCGCCGAAAAGATAACGAGTTATAGCAACAAAGTATTGCTACAACCGTTCTTAATCGATGCTTGAAGCAGACAATAATAGCGACAAGGTAATGTTTCGTTCGATAAAGATGTAGGTAGTTATAGTCAAGCACAACAATTTCATGGTATATAATATTTTGATGTTCCGCTTCTGTAATGGATTAATAAATGGGCTAGAGTGGGAAGTTGGCGGCATCAATCCAGGTCATAAATATCAGTTATATATAGTTTATCATCAAAAAGAACCGATGAATATGGATGGATACATATCGTAACTTTGTATAGTCCAAGAAGCTACAGCTACAACTGAAGATCGGTAAGTTATGAACTCTTAATGATCAAATAGTTTTATTGTAGTAATTGCGAAGATAAATTGACTTTCTGGAAATACTGTGATTTTTTTCAATTGCAATATTCACGTAAAAGAAATAATTGAAACATGGAAAAAGAAATACACCAAATATAACATGTAATGCAAATGAACAATAGATTACAGACAGGTTAAAGTAATAGCTATTCAAAAGCCTGGGAAACCAGCGTCTGATTACAATTCTTACCGTCCGATCCTAGGGGCAAGACACTGAGCAATCCTAAGTAACTCTGAGCAAATATGAGCATCTCTCATTCACTGGATTCATATCGTGATATCGAAAATTCCTACCTTTTGTGAAGCCTGGTTATGACAGTGAAATTGCATAGTAAAAACAAGAAAGTTTTCTCGTCTAAGTAACCTTTAGCAGGCTTCAGATGCGGATGCTCGTCTCGAAGAGCACTGGATAGAGATTGATATGGATTCAGTTAGTCCGCTTGAAAAGCAACCCGAAATCGACCCGTATGCCAATTCGAGCTCAATCGTTGTTGACCGACAATAGGTCCATGAGAACCAACACGACTACGGTTTCAGTGCAGGCTTTGTTAAACACCTTCTTATCAAACCAGCTTGCGATGTTGCTTTTTTTTCTTGATGACCAGAAAGACGGCATTAGCCAGGCCTCAAATGATGCACATAATTCAGATGGTTCAGCGGGTTTGGAAAGTTGTGATTTTCGAAATGGTAAACATGAAATAAAACATTTTGATGAACGTGTATTGATTTGATTCTATTTAATTGTAGACGACACTCGATCTTGCAATACTACAAAATCTAGGGACAATCAAGAAAATGCCTTGAATGAATCAGCGTTTTGCACTATTCACATACTGGCAGGTATCATAGACGTTGTTGGTTTAAAATCATATTTAGCTAAAAACGCATTTCCGTTAACCGTCGTACTATGTGAATTTATGACAAAAATAACCGCCATAAAACTGTTTTAATTGCCGGACTTGTGCCACCGATGGCTTCGAATGGTTTGCCACAGCAAGGTATGTTTCAAGCAACCACTCCGTACAAGTGACTTGAAATATTACCAGGTCGGAAGTAATGCCTATGTTCAGATAGTGCTTCCTTTGACTAGAGAAGCCGCACACATATTAAAATGTTTCATCCTCCTTTACTCCACTGATCATGAATAAGGCTCTGAGTTGTGATTTGTCAAACAAAATTTGTGAACTCTTGTGACTCTTTTGGTAGTCAATAAATCCCGCATATCCCATCTGTTTTGTATCTTCTTCCTACAAGAAAAAGACATTGAAACTATATTGAACAATCTCCTAACCGTTATCGGGTTCAATTCCTCATCCAAATACTGTGACCTATATTGCCTTCTTACAACGATACCATAATAAATTATTTTCCCCAAACAGTAAACGTATTGCTGTTATTTCCTTGTTGCCATGGTTTCCACCGCCGTCACCGACAAATTCAAGCCAGTGCTGCCAGAATACGTTAAATCGAGTAATAAATTATACAAATTGATGGAAGCTGATGCATTCTGAGCAAACGTGAGTTGAATGATCAAATATGAGTGATGTTGTTCTTTTCGTTTTCGCACACATTTTTTGGCATTCCTACCACTCTAAATCTTGGGGGAAGAAGATCATCATAGAGTGTGCAAATTTGATGAATCCTGACTAACTTTGAAGAAAAAAGTTGCTCACAAAAAAGCTGTCTTGCCCCTAGGTCCGATCTCTATGCTATCATGTTTAAGGAAATTGTTAGAAAAAATGATCTTATCAAGACTTAACCGTTGGGTTGAATCAAACAACCTGCTATAAAATACGCAATTTGGTTTCCGAAAGAGCAAAGGAACAAACGATTGTTTAGCGTTGCTTTCATCTGATATACAACTGGCCTTTGCACACAAGGAGCAGTTGGCTTCAGTGTTTCTGGATATTAAGGGAGCATTTGATTCAGTTATCATAGATATACTGGCAGATAGTCTGCACAGTAGTGATTTACCAGGAATTTTAAATAATTTTTTGTATAATTTACTGTCAGAAAAACAAATGACCTTCAATCTAGGCCAACTGACAACTTCCAGAATTAGCTACATGGCTTACCCCAAGGCTCATGTTTAAGTCCCTTACTTTATAATTTTTATGTTAAAGATATAGATAACTGCTTGGAAAATAGATGCACGCTAAGACAACTTGCAGACGACGCTGTGATCTCCTTAAGAGGTCCGCGTGCGGAAGTCTTGCAAAGACCATTGCAAAATTCCCTAAATAATCTGTCCATCTGGGCCAGAAATTTGGGGATCGAGTTTTTACCGCAAAAAACCGAATTGGTAGTGTTTACTAGAAAGCGGTTCCCAGCCCAACTGCGTCTCAAGCTGTTGGATAGAGACATTAGCCAATGACTTTCAAATACCTTGGAGTCATGTTTGATTCAAAATGCACTTGGAGTACTCACATTGCGTATTTAAAACAGAAATGTCAACCAAGGCTAAATTTTCTAAGATCAATTTCCGGAACATTGTGGGGTGCTGAATCAGTAACAACCTTGTGATTGAAAACTTCGAAGAAATGCTCGAATTGAGTACACAGTCTAGATTCTTGCGAATCCATATTAACTATATGTCATCCATTATTAGTCTTCCATGCCACAGTTCTCCTAGTGTACGCTTTCCTTATCACAGTTCCTCCATTGATTATGATCTCTCCATGAAAAAGGCCATTCAAGGAGTTCCAGATCAACTTTGGCTTATTTTAATTCCCTATATATTTATAGAAAAGTACCGACATGTCAATTGCAATAGTAGATTTTTCACTGATGGGTCGCGCATTGATGGATCCACTGGTTTCGGTGTTCACAATGAATACTCATCTGCCTTCCGGAAACTTCAGGAACCTTGTTCCGTATATGTTGCTGAGCTGGCAGAAATCAATTTCGCATTGGGGATAATTTCCGCCATGCCCATAGACCATTATTTCATCTTCTCAGATAGTCTCAGTTCTATTGAGGCCCTGCAGTCGATGAAAACAGTGAGGCACTCATCTTACTTCCTTGCACAAATAAGGGAGCAGATGTGTGTGTTGGTCGAAAGATCATTTAAGATTACCTTTGTATGGGTCCCCTCACATTGCTCAATTCCAGGCAATGAGATGGCGGACTCCCTAGCAAAGGTGGGCGCACAAGAAGGCGAGATTTTTGAAAGAAGAATTTAACATGATGAATTTTTCCCTTTAGTACGTAAGAGTTCTCTTCAAAGTTGGCAAAACGATTGGACAAGTAATTCTCTTGGGTGGTGGTTACATTCCATTATTCCAAATGTTTCGTCGAGATCGTGGTTCAAAGGTCTGGATGTAAGTTGCGGTTTCATTCGTGTGATGTCAAGACTTATGTCCAACCACTACTCGCTAGACGCACATCTCTACAGAATTAACCTCGTCGATAGCAATTTATGTAGGTGCGGAACCGGTTATGATGACATCGCTCACGCAGTTTGGCATTGCCCGGATAATGATGCCTCCAGGACACGACTATTGGATACCCTAGTGGCCCGAGGTAGACAACCCTTCCGCGAGATAAGAGATGTTTTGGGAATGCGTGATCTTCCCTACATGCAAGCGATTTACGAATTCCTCTGTTTGTCTGAACTAATAGTGTAACGTCATCAACCTCCTTTCTTCCGCTCTAGTAAATTCCCTACCATTGTGTCCCAGTTATACTATCCTTTTGTTTCCGTGCTACTTGTACCTGCCCAGCAAACTGTGGTCACCCATCTGCGGCTTAGTTTCTGAAAGGGACTACAGGGATCGAGGATTTGGTAGATGTCGCAACCAAAACCAGCAAATAATGGCTTAAATAATTTATCTACCTAGCCCTTTCCAAACGATTATGTGACCCATTAACCTCGAGCTAGCCACGAGTAATTGGCATCCCTCTTTTACTAATAAGAAAAAGTAAAATTTTTTGTACAACAATATTGAATATCGGCTCCGTAAAGTGTTACACACGCCTGAGCCTAACAAGTAAACGAACTGATTAAAAAAAAAACAATAGATTACAGACCATTTAGGCATTTAGCATTTTAGCCCCTGGTAAATTCCATCAATTTTCAGGAAATTGATGATTGAATTATCGAATATATTTGTTTGATTTTGTTTTTGTTGTTGCAAACTCGTATAATTAGCGAGGCACACTAATGTTTCGCTCTTATCGTGTCAATATTCACCATCAAATTAAATGCGCATATAATTTCGAGCATGATACACAGTAAAAAAAAAATTCCCGCAACACTAGAACATTTTTACTTAGATATTATTTACTGTTGAATGAATCAAGAGAGCAGAGAATCGAACAAAGCAGAACAACAAAAACCAACCACAATATCACCATGAAGTTTGAAAGCTGTGGCCATTTGGCCCTGTGCTGGTTTCATGGCAGCCAATTGGTTTTATGAAGGTTCTCATGTGTTCATAACATCTTTCACTCGAACATTTACAAAATCTTTATAGTCTTATAAAGGTTTTATTAACTTATTTTCACAACCGTTTTTATAATGGGCTACTTTGTACAAATGTTGGTTTTGAATAAGCATAGAAGTGGTATTGGTAGACAACACAGTTTTGAATGACGTTTTATCAACAAAGCCGGGAGACTGGAATAAAACTAAAATTGTTACTTGACAGGTGCGGGCATTCAGCCTAGGAGAGGATGTTGAATAAACCAACTTTGCACCAGCACTAAGCACTTTTATACAGATAGTTGCACTACAGAACAGCATGTTTTGGCCGTTTTCGCCTTTTGTCAGCAAATTGAAACAAAGTCCATTGAACGTCGGTTGGCGTTTCCCGGGGGGTCGGGGAGTAAGTTATTCAAATTGAATCATAATTTAGAAATAAGCAAAATCACGAACTGGATCTCCTTTTATGCAACTGTGTATTTTTTATTCGATTTAAACTAACTCCGAAAGTGCATTATGAGTTGCTGCAGTGTGCTGCGGTTGTGCCGTGAGAATTCATTCAACCGAACACGGGCTGCCGGTGTTTGAATATTCAATAAATGCTAATCCCGAGCGTTGAATTGGTAATGAAACCACTGAGCAACGGCAAAATGAATGAGGTAGATTTTCATCGGAGGAAAGGGAAGAACTCGGCGATCCTCGAGATGGGGTTTAAATCTGGTTTCTATCTTTTCCTAAGCACTTCGTTCTCATCCATCAGCATCAAGTGTCCACTCTGGCGCGCGGTGTTGTTGTGCACAACTATGACAACATATTTACACAAACATTGGAAATTGGCGTAAAAATAATCTCCGAGAGTAGGGATTTGAAATGGATATACATACCTGGTCAGTTCTCAGCGAGAGCATCTTGCGCTTACTGTCACTACGCATCACCGCAGTTGACAAGCTACGGACAGTTTGTTTCCTCGCTCGCCTCCGATGGGCCTTGTTTGCGTACTTCTGCCGTTCTAATGGATCTATTAGCGCAACGATGGCTTGTTTGAGCGATTTGCATCGATTCACTTTGATAGGATTGCAAGAACTGTGCAAACATGACAAAGAAGAGTGCATTTGGACGGCGCTCAAGAAATCAGCGCATTAACGTGTGATTGCTCCCACGGCTTCGTACATTGATTTGCTGGATAAAGCCATCAATTCCGAACTGGATCGATATCAATAATATTTAATATTCAACTTTTGTTTCTGCCTTGTTCTTCCGGGCTGGTACCCATGGCTGAAGCTGTTCTTCATCATCATCTTCGACATCACCGCACTGGCGATGGTTTTCCCCTCTTATGATCTGCTTCGATCCCACAGTTATCGTTGAACAAAAAAAAAAGGGCAGAGCCGGTCAACTCGTTTTTCAAGATCATTGCGGATGATCTGCAATCGAAATCCCAACTGTGGGAATGCCATTGAGGTAGGTCAGAAGCATCGATGCTCCGCTAAAAAAAATCGAAAAGACAAAGTGTGACTCGCTTATTGAAAGAAAGATTGCGGGAATTCACGCCAAAAGGCACGACGTGACCGAGTTCAAATGTGACAGCACAATCATCGTGCAGGAACATTCTTCTCTGGTAGTGTGGAACACCCACCCACCTAAATCAATTTTCTTCCAACACCTCGCCCGGGCAGAGCACGATCGACGGACGGGGAAAATGAATTAGATTTCCGTTTCAATTAAAACACATACACATTCCCATTTGGCGAGAGGCACGACCTGTTCGTTCACACCTCGGTTAACGGCGTCGTCATCCACCCCAAAAGTGTCAATTTTAGAGCGAAAACATGGGAAAAATACGGCTTTGTGCGGGTTCGGCGCTTTTTCGATCGTTGAAGTCGCCGCCAGTTAGAGTTTTACAGACCATAATTTCGCCATCAAACCACCAACCGATTAGACCTGTGCGCCGATGCCGACGATTTTATAGCGCCGCCGCCGCCACTATTTTCGACAGGCGCGCCGCTGCATTTTTTTGCCCGCGCCGCCGGGCAATTTGAGGCGCGCCGAAAAAATTTTTCACCGAAAGGTCTGTATCCACATTAATCCGGACACCTTCAAATCATTGTAACTTTTGAAGTATTGAACGTAGGAATGTAAAATTTCACTGTGGTATAGCTGAGAGTCTATGATGAAAAAGACTATGATTGATGTTTACATTTCATGTTTAGTATTCAAGATGGTGACGAAAGAGAAACAAGCGCGCGAGCGAATTTTGTACGGGCGTACGGGACCTTGCAAAACCATTGGATTTGCCTTAATCCATTGTTCACGATGTGCTCAAATCATTTTCGGAACGTTTGACGGTGGAGAGGAAACCGAGAAGTGACAAAAACATTGGACGCGCTGATCCTGTCATAGACCGAAAGGTGAAAAGGATATTAACGAAAAACCCAAATATCTCCATTCGAACGGTGGCTCGTAAAATAGGGATGTCGGCTGGTTGTGTCCAAAAATCAAAACAACGTTTGGTATTTAAGTCGTATAAAGTAAAAACAGTTCCAAATCGCAACGACAAACAGAACTTGGCAGCAAAATCACGGGCTCGACGTTTGTACTGCGAATATTTGACGAAGTTTTCATGCGTTGTTATGGATGATGAAACTTATGTCCTGGAGGATTTCAAGCAGCTTCCATGGCTGGCATTTTGTTCTGCTATGGCCAGAAATGCAACAGCTGAGCATTTCAGAACGAAGAAGGCATCGAAATTTCCCAAAAAATACCTTGTGTGGCAAGCAATTTGCACGTGTGGCGAAAATAGTAAATCTTTCGTCACTTCAGGCACAATCAACAAGGAGATCTATCAGAAAGAGCGTCTGCAGAAGCGATTGCTACTCTTCATCAAAAGTCACAAAGCAAAAACCTTTGTTCTGGCCCGATTTGGCATCATGCCACTATGCTAAAACTGTCATGGAGTGGTACCAAGCAAATCAAGTGAACATTGTACCAAAAACCTCAAACCCGCCAAATTGCCCAGAGCTACGACCAATCGAGAGATATTGAGCTCTGATGAAGCGGAAGCTTTCTGGAAAGAAGCAAGGAATCAAAGACATCAAACACTTCCAGCAAATTTGGACAAAAACGGCTTCTACGATTTCTGCAGAGTCTGTACAAACCCTAATGGACGGAGTTAAGCGCAAAGTTCGAAAATTTTATGCAAATACCGAATAACTATGTTTTGTCTTCACGAGTTGTTAAAACACATCCCATGAATCAGAAATAATCAACTACGACGGAAATATAATGCGAAGTTTATGTTTTATTCATGTTTTGAGGTGTCCGGATAATTGCGGATACAGACCTTATAAGATAGGCGAACTCTTCTTCTTCCAAACGACCGTGGTGGATTGATTAGGCGAGTTTTCAATGACAAAAAACTTGCGGAAAAAGCCAATTGTTTACGTCAATTGAGCCCTAATGAAAAATTTGTGTCGATACATCGACACCAATTTCATCGAAAGACTAAATGGACAAAACATTTGTCGAACAAAACCATCGTCGGAAAAATATTTTTTTTTTATTTGAACATGACAAATCCCGAATCAAATAACTTGGCTATCCACTGAATTAACCGGTAAATCAGTGCATAGTGGATACGTTATTGTAGTACTGTTGATAGTTCGGTATATTTCACTGCTGTTAATTAGAATTTTTTATAATTGACTTATCTTTGGATCTTTAAGCTCCTGAATATATGATTTCCGTAGCAAATTGGATTTTATTATTGTTTATTTATTAAGGTTTTGATACTCTAAGTTTCTTCGTTTTTTTAAATCTTGAAACTTTTAGATATTTATTAAGTTTTATTCTCAGATTTTATGATAGGAAAAATGACGGCTTTGGCGGGTTTTTTAAAACCAATTGCACTCATATCTTGCCAGAAGATTAATAGAGTATAAATGGAAGAATTTCAGATTTTTAGATTTTTAGATTTTTAGATTTTTAGATTTTTAGATTTTTAGATTTTTAGATTTGTAGATTTTAAGATTTTAAGATTTTAAGATTTTAAGATTTTAAGATTTTTAGATTTAAGATTTTTAGATTTAAGATTTTTAGATTTTTAGTTTTTAGAATTTTTTTAATTTAAATTTTTAGATTTTTAGATTTTTTAGATATTTAGATTTTGAGATTTTTAGATTTTTAGATTGTTAGACTTGAAGATTTTAAGATTTTCAGATGTTTAGATTTTTGGATTATTAGATTTTTAGATATTAATAGATTTAGATTTTTAGGTTTTTTACACTCCAGATTATTTTACAGAAATCTGTAAAGTTTTACCGAATTCTCACTTAGCTGAAAGTTCGGTAATCCAATTTTACGGATTTCGGTAAAATTTTACCGAAATCCGGTAAATTTTTTACAGATATCTGTAAAATTTTACTGAAATCCGTAGAATCGGATTACCGAACGTTCAGCTGCTGAGCGTTCGGTAAAACTTTACAGATTTGTGTAAAAAATCTTAGTGTGTCTAAGTCTCAGTCTAATCTAAGTCTAATCTAAAAAAAAATTTTCGATATTTTGATTTATGGATATTTCGATTTTTAGATTTTTAAATTTTTAAATTTTTAGATTTTTAGATTTTTAGATTTTTGGATTTCAAGATTTTTAGATTTTTAGATTTGAAGATTTTCAGATTTGAGGATTTTTAGATATTTAGATTTTTAGTTTGAAAGATTTTTAGATTTTTAGATTTTTAAATTTTTAAATTTTTAAATTTTTAGATTTTCAAATTGTTAAATATTTTGATTTTTAGGTTTTCTAGATTTTAGGATTTTTAATGTTAAAATTTTTTAGACTTTTAGATTTTTTTTTTTTTTGGTTTTTTGAATTTTTATATAGTTAGATTTTGAGAATTTAAGACTTTTAATTTTTTAAAGTTTTAAATTTTTAGATATTTAGATTGTTAAATATTTAGATCTTTAGATTTTAAGATTTTAAGATTTTTAGATTTTTGAATTTTTATATTAATAAATTTTTAATTTTTGGAATGTTGGAAATTTAGATTTTTAAATATTTAGATTCTAGACTTTCAGATGTTTAGATGTTTGGATTTTTAGATTTTTAGATTTAAAAAGATTAAGATTTAGGTGCTTAGAATTTGAAATTTTAAGATATTTAAGTTTTCAGATTTTTGGTTTATTTTGGTTTTTTGAATTTCTTTTTTTTAATATTGTAAATTTTTAATTTATTAGATATTTCGAATGTTAAATATTTAGATCTTAAGAATTTAAGATTTTTAGATTTTTAGATATTTTTTTTTTTAAAGATTTTTAGATTACTAAATTTTTAGATTTTTGAATGTTAAGATTACTAAATTTTTAAATTTTGGGATGTTAGATATTTAGAATTTTGATATTTAGATTTAAGATTTTTAAATATTTGGATTTTTAAGATTTTTAGATTTTTAAAATTTTAGATTTTTAAATTTTTATATTGTTAGATATTTAAATTACTACACATTTAAATTTTTGGAATGTAAAATATTTAGATTTTGAGAGTTTCAGATTTTTAGATTTTTAGATTACTAGAGTTTCTGATTTTTAAATTTCTAAATTCTTAGATTTTTAGATTGTTAAATATTTTCAGATCTTAAGATTTTGAGATATTTAGATTCTCCGATATTTAGATTTTGAAATTTTTAAATCATTAGTTTTGAGAATTTAAGAATTAAATATTTTTAGATTTTTAGATTTTTAGGTTTAGAGATATTAAAAGATTTAGATTTTAAGGTTCTCTAAATTTTAGGATTTTCAGATTTTATAATTTAAGATATTTTTGATTACTAGATTTTAAATTTTTTGAATGTTAGATATTGAGATTTTAGATGTTTATGTTTTAAGATTTTTAAATATTTAGATATTTAGATTTTTAGAGCTCTAGATTTTTAAATTTTTAAATTTCAAGATTTTTAGATGTATAGATTTTTAGATTTATAGATTTTTAGATTTATAGATTTTTAGATTTTTAGACTTTTAGATTTTTAGATTTTTAGTTATTAAGATATTTAGATTTTCAGATTTTTAGCTTTTTAGACTTTAAGACTTTAAGATTTTAAGAGTTTTAGTCATTTTAATTTTTAGATATTCAGATTTTAGATATTTAGATTTAAATATATTTAAATATTTAGATTTTTTAATTTTTAGATATATAGACTTGAAGATTTTTTAGATTTTCAGATGATTAGATATTTGGATTATCTGATTTTTAGATTTTTGTGTTTTTTAGATTCTAGGATCTTAAGATTCCATGATTTTTTGGTTTTTAGATTTTCAGATGATTCGATATTTGGATTTTTTGATTTTTAGATTCTAGAATTTTACGGTTTCATGATTTTTTGGTTTTTAGATTTTTAGATTTTTAGATTTTTAGATTTTTAGATTTTTAGATTTTTAGATTTTTAGATTTTTAGATTTTTAGATTTTTAGATTTTTAGATTTTTAGATTTTTAGATTTTTAGATTTTTAGATTTTTAGATTTTTAGATTTTTAGATTTTTTGATTTTTAGATACTAAGCTTTTAAGCTTTTAAGATTTAAAGATTTTTGGATTTTAAGATTCTTAGACTTTGAGATTTTAAGATTTTAAGACTTTGAAATTTTTAGATATTTATATTTCTAGATATTCAGATATTTAGATTTTTAGATTTTTAGATTTTTAGACATTTAGAAGTTTTGTTTTATATTTTTTTATGTATTTTGATTTTTAGATTTTAAGGTTTTTGGATTACTAGATTTTTACATTTTTGGAATGTTAGATATTTAGATTTTTAGATTTTTAGAGTTTATGATTTTTGGACAGGGGGTGCGACTCTATCTCAGATGCAGGATTTTTTTTTGTGCACACGCTTAGTAGATAGAAAGGAGATTTTGAAGATTTTGATGAAGATTTTAAAGATTTACTGCAAAAAGATGCAGCACGATGCAAGTTGATGGATTAAGATTCACAAGCTGAAACAAGAATTTTTAGAGATTGATTTGCTAGCGTGGGATTTTTCGATCATCTTGAATCTGGATTTAGATGTTTCGCACCCCCAGTTTTTAGATTTATAGATTTTTAGAATTTTAGATTTTTGAAATCTTTAAATTTTTAAATTTTTAGATTTATAGATTGTTAAATATTTAGATCTTTAGATTTTTAGATTTTAAGAGTTAAGGATTTTAAGATTTTTAGATTTATAGATATTTAGATTTTTAGATTTGAGTGTTTTAGATTTTTATATATTAAGATATTGAGATTTTTAGATTTTTAGACTTTTAGACTTAAGGATTTTTAGATTTTCAGATTTTAAGATTTTTAGATTTTTTGATTTTTAGATTTAAGATTTTTTGATGTTTAGATTTTAAGATTTTTAGATTTAATTTTTTTTTAATTTCTATCTTTTTAAATGCATAGATTTTAGTTATTAAAAACTAAACTTTTGGCTTCAGAACAAAGAATCCGTTCTGGGCCCTTGCGGCACGTCAGACCGGCCAGTTCAGCGCAAAAATGTCCCACTTAGGGCCTGTGCAGAAACCACGTAGGCTCATTTTTGACAATCTCAACCCCTCCCTCCCCCCACATAGAATTTTCTCCATATATTTTTTTGAATTTTTGTATGGAGCGTAGACTTTGGTCAAACCCCCCTTCCCCGCAGAAAAGTCTATATATAGGATAGGCCAAATTTCAGATCCATAGACCCACATTAGAGCACTTTCCAAGGGTAAGTCGCTAAGAACAGTGTGCCAGTCACGATGTCTTACACGCTAGACGAATATGTTTCATCACTGCGGCACTTCGATTTTCAATCCATACCACATGTGTGGCACACTGAGGAACACTTTTGACAGTTGAGCTTATAGTAATAGGAAACTAGCAACCTTGCCAACATGCATTGCCTGGTTGCCAGGCTCAGTAGAAAATAACAATTTAGGCTGTCAACACATCGGCACATTCGGCACATTACTGGAACTCCCAGAACATTGCAACGCTTGTTGACACACTAAAAAAATAGCACAAGAGAAAAGGGTGCTGAGCGATCCACCCCTTGGCACTTTCCTTTATTTGCATAATAATCGCCTAATCTTTTATAAGGGCTTAACTACACTTTCATATTCTAACTTTTTCCAGCAGCGAGATAACGGGTTGTCATCTTCAACAAAGCTGTAGAGTAGATAATTTAAAGGAAAGTTGCCGAAAATACTAAGTTTCTAGAGCCTAAAGTTAAAGAGATATAAATGGTTTTCTTTCAGCACCACCTAAAAACTGGTTTTCTTGAGATAATTAGTACTTTGTTCCAATTTGAGGATCTTCAATATGTTCTAAGAAACTGTAGAAATTATTATAATACACATTTTTGTTGAATCATCAACAAAGCTTTTTGATGACCACATTTTGATATATGGTGATTGAAGTGTCTGTGTGACGTCATAATCAACCGCCTCAAAAAGGGTGGGCGGGTCCTGGCGGGGTCTAAAACAGATTGTATTTGAAAGATTATCTTATGAAAAACTATTCCTGAAATTTTCAGCGTTGGGTACTAAAGGGTACGTAGTGAATTCTTATTTTGAAATGGTATGAATAGCAACAGTATGTGACGTAATGCTCAACAAACTTGAAGAAAGCTGGGCAGGTGCTGGCATGGTCTCAAACCGATTATATTTGAAAGATTATCTAATGAACTAGTACTTCTTTTCAGCGTTTGATACTGAAGGTTACCCAGAAAAATCTTTGTACCAGTTTTAAGGTAGTGCTGAAAGAAAACCGTTTATATCTCTTTAACGTTAGGTCTTTGAAACTTAGTGTCTTCAGTAACTTTTCTTAAAATTACCTGCTCTACAACTTTGTCGAAAATGACAACCCGTTATCTTGGTGCTGGAAAAAGTTAGAATATGAAAGTGTAGTTAAACCCTTATGAAAGGTTAGGTGTGTTTTTTCAAAAGATGCGGAATATCATTTTGAGCAACTCTTCTGAAAACACCTACTCGAAAAAATGATGACAAAAGGGTGAAAATGTTTTTGACCGTCTTTTTTCAGAATTGTGCCACTGTGCGCCGCCGCCGTTTGGAAATACCAAAAACGCCGCCGCCGGTTCAAAAAAGATCGGCGCACAGGTCTACAACCGAGAACCGATGATGATTCATCCCCAGCAGCTACGGGTTGACATAAATCCTGCGAAGCGATGCAAATCGGACTCCCGATCGGTTGTGTGTGTGTGTGTGTGTGTGTGTGTTTCGCAGAAGCGTGCACGCCGTGAGTCATATTTCATACCGTGGGACACCCTTCTGCATAATTTTTTTTCCAAGTGACAATAACGTAATAGTTTTCGTGATGACTTCTGTCAGGTGTTTTTCCGAATTCGATTTCAACTCATTTTTCAATTACGAAGATGGTAATCAAAATTCATCTAAATCGAAGCTAGCCATGATGAACACCTACGCTACGCACGTTTCCTCCCGCTCAAAATCTTATTTCCCTTTTCCCACCTTGGCCACGAGTTGCTTCTCGATGCAACAGAATCGAAGCAGGCATGTTTGCGAGTTTGTTGTGCTATTTTGTTTTTGTTTGTTTTATCGCTGTTTTCGCTTGTACCTCCGGAGGATGGACTCGAATAGATCAAACTAACCCGTCCGGTGCCGTATCTGCTAGGGTCAGCCAGTTTATCCGAACGGGTGCGTAATTGGGAAACTTGAAGATTTATTGGCTTATCGTGTTCGGCGGTGGAGAAACGGGACTGCCGCCAAACCCGAAGCCATTTTTTAATAGACTAAACGAGAATCTCCCGCCTCTTTCCAGCCCAACTCATCAACAACGAACAATAACACGATTGGCATCATTTGGAAGCGAAGGGATTGCTTCGCCGCACAACATCAGTCGTAGATGATTAAATTTTCAGCCACTCGGCCGGTTTGCGGCCTCTGTTCTTGCATCGAAAAACAAAACCAGCGTTTAGCCTCGGATGTAAATGAGTATAGGGCCAGAACGCACATATGCAAATGGAGTTGTGTTTTCCGTAAATGAACCTGGAATGATTTAGAGAGGGCTTCGCTTACCACAATCGATCCAGGTGCCCTCGGTGGATAAGATATTATCGACCTTACCTGTGGAAGAAATGGGATAAGGATGGAAAATTAATAACCGGGTGGATTTCAGAAAATGTTAATCAAACAAAAATTTTCTAGCTCTCTAACGACAACGGCGCGGTTGTTGGGGCCTTGGAGAATCGATTTCTGCTAGTGTATCAACGGTTTCCCATCTGAGGAATGTACATGAGAGACCCAACAGGGTCGTGAGTAGCGACTAATTATCGAACCACAAAATCTCGGCTGCCCTCGCTGTCGTCGTAGGACTTAGATCTAGGGGGTTCTTGGAGCTTTTGACAGCGCAAAAATTCTTGGACAGAAAATATCACTTTACCTTGTATCGCGCGCGCGCCCGCACCCTCCCAGGCATCGGTGGTGTTGACTGGAAATCAGATTATGCATAAAGGCTCAAGCGGGCATGGATACAGAAAAAACATTCTCCTTAGCTATCGCTCACCTAGATCTCTAGCGTGGAGTAGGTACTCTCTGGGCATCGAAGGAACGGTCGTGCTCTTTTCAATGGCTCAATGTGATGGTGAAGTCCACACATTCGCACAGGTGCTCGTTACAAAAATTCCGCTCGTGCGTAAGCACACTGCACAAGAATATCGGGGGGAGGTCAGCATATCTGACCTGCCACTGAAGGGGGCATTTGACGGTTGACCTTTTTCTAGCGATTCACGAACGTTATGGCTACTAGGAGAATGTAATGTTGCGATCATATTATAATCGTTTCAGTTGAAAACCGAACTTATTGACTAGCGACAATCGATTTTATTGTCGATCCATATGTTGAACCTAATGTCGGAAGTAGCGCACATCAGATGCGTCAAACAGCGCACTACTTCCGACATTGGTCGCTAGTCGTTAAAGTCGGTTTTCAACTAAAACCATAATACTTAGCCGAAGGCGCGACAGTGGCTATAGGCAAAGCTCTAACATAAAGCGTTGTAAGTCCAAAATTCGATATTTATGAATCAATCATTGGAATTATTATCATAATGACTCCGGTAAATAGTAATTTTGACTCAATGCGAATTATTTACAAATTACTCGTTCCAGAAGCTGATTATCAAATTATCATGTATGATAAAATTTGTGTGCTTGAAGCGCAAATGTCATGCTGAAATGCTGGAGTGCTGGAATGCTGATTGAGCCTTCAATGCCCGTCATTGTGTTGGTTCATGTTCTAAAGATACATGAAATGCAAAGACGATCCCATTGCCCGTTGCATAGATCAAGCAAACCAAATTGACAAATATACTATTTACAGGTACACGATTCGCCGTTACACCCCCTCACCCCGATACTGACTGATTCCACGCCAAATCGGTCGGTCACCAAACTCAACTATCTTCGATTTTGATGAAACTTGGTACACGTCTTCGGTATGTTGAAAAAAAAAATCCACTGGTGTTAAGATTATTTGGATTCAAGAGTAACTTTTGAGATGGGTGTATGTTTTTTTCCAACATTTTACTTGAAAAATCGTAGTTCAAAAACCATTACATTTAGAGAAAAACTTTATATGGGGGAGTTGTAGAGAACTAAAAGGCTTTGTAAAAAATGTACACTGAAAAAAAATTTTTTTCCATAAAGAAAAATCGAAAATAAATACTAAAAATCAAATATAAAAAAAACATATTTTTAATATTTTTCAAATTTGTTTTGTGGAAATTTGAGAAAAAAAGACACGTTTTGAAAAAAATTCTAGGATGGACGCTCTTATAATAAAAAAGTTTTCCGAAGAGCGAACTTTGGTGCATATTTCAAATTTTGGTTATTCATTATTATAAATGAAAATTAATTATACAATATGATTTTGGAGATCATTCAAAACAATAATGATGGTAATGATAAATCACCTGAACGCAACCGTTTTCGAGATTTTTCGGATTTTATTTCAATAGAATGAAAAAACCTCAGAAAATTCGCTCTTTTCTTAAGTTAATCGAGATTTCCACCAGAAATGATAAATTTTCCAAGATCTTCATATTATAACGTTCACATTACTCTAATGTCCTCTTTTCTTTTGATATCAGGATGATAAGAAGACTCATTTGAAAAGAACAAGATAAATAGCACTATTGTTTTAATATTGCAATCAATATATTTATAATTGTTTTATGGCTGTATCGGTCGGGCCGCTCAGAGAATGAAGGGAGCGAATTTGCTAAAGCGATGAAAGTAACAGCGAGATAGATGTCGCAGGGGCGACAAGTGTGAAATGGACAGATGATGAAATTATGCGGAGGGTCATATAGAAGAAGCATATTAATCGAACTGCTGACTATTTTGCCAAGCTCCAACGATGTTAGAGGTCGGGTGTAGTGTGTGAAAACTACACTCCGAACAGTTCGGTGATGTAGCGATGAAAGTAACACATATTGTTTAAGGTAGGTAGACAAATAGCAGCTATAACGTATGTCAGGTATATCTTCTCATAAAAAAACAGCTAATGTACGCTGCCTGTAAACTACCAGAGATGTTTTATACCTGCATTTCCAAAGGTACCACAGCCAATATATATGCTCATACATAGTCGCATTCATCAGTAAAATCTATCTGAGTGATCTGAAAATGGAGTTTAACATGAAGAAGTGTTGTATGCCGTTTCCCACTAAACGGTGCTCAAAAAACCTTCGTAAATTAACCGAACAAAATGTCAAAAAACTCAAGTTTATGGGCAAAACACATTTGGACACTTCTTTGATGATTTGTGATAATTGTCGTTTGCATTTAAATAGAACGGAACAATCCCATGCTGCAATTTCGGAGCCTAGTGAGAAACCATCAATTACTAACATTATGGATCCACAACTATCTACATCACGGCAAGTAGACTTGTATGGTCTCGAGGAAACGCCATCGGCAATATCATTAATGTCAGTGCCATCTGATAGTAGTGTGCAAGATTATTCAAGGCGCCATAATATTGAGCTATTTAACAAGGGCGTAGCTGGAATCAACGTTTCGCCAATATCGGCTAAAAAGTTCCTGAACGTAAATTATGCCCGCAAAAAGTTCAAAGATGTTTCAAACGGCATTCGGACACACATATTTGGGGATCAAGCGGAGGAGGATGACCTGGAACAATTGAAAGTGAAAGCTAAAAAGGCTAAAAACACAAGAGAAACAATCGTTAGCTATTGTTGTTTTAATATCACGAGTAATTTATGAAAAGGGCGTATTTTTTGAGGTTTTGAAATTTTATTGAAAGAAAATCAGAAATATCTTGAAAACGGTTGCGTTTACGTGGTTTATCATTATAATCATTATTGTTTGTAATGATCTCCAAAACCATATTGTAACATCAAAATTTATTTATAAGAATGAATAACCAAAATTTGAAATATACACCAAAGTTCGCTATTTGAAAAACTTTTTTATTATAAGAGCGTCCATCCTAGAGTTTTTTTTAAAACGTGTCTTTTTCCTCAAATTTCCATACAACAAATTAAAAAAATATTAAAAATATGTTTTTTTAGATATTTTATTTTTAGTAATTATTTTTGATTTTTCTTGATGAAAAAAAAAATTTTTTTTTCTGTGTATATTTTTTTAAGAAAGGCTTTTTAGTTCCCTACAATTCCCTTTTATAAAGTTTTTCTCTAAATGTAATGGTTTTTGAACTACGATTTTTCAAGTAAAATGTTGGAAAAAACACATACGCCCATCTCAAAAGTTACTCTTGAACCCAAATTATCTTAACACCAGTGGAATTTTTTTTTTTCCAACGTACCGAACTCATGTGCCAAGTTTCATCCAAATCAATGATGATCGGGTATGATTTTTGGGATTTCCGGCACATTCTGGATGGAATCCCTCTACTGTCAAATTGGCAACCTTGCCCATGCTACGGCAACCAGCGCCTCCGTGATTCAGACGACAATCCCCGGTAATCGCATGACAACCTTCTTCAGGAATTCAACTCACCATTTGAAGCCGCTCAAAAATATAAACTTCATACACAGAAAATATTCTCAAAAAAATGAGAGAAAGTCACAGAAGAATAAAATGGAAAGATCTCACCCGGATTTCCAGAACATTCCGTTGCTGCGATTATAACATCGCGGTTATAACATCAACCGTGTGTCCCCCTGTTCGCTCCAAGACCATGAAGCAAACATCTCTGAGTGACGCGACTAGGCACGAGCTCCTCCTGCCGCAAGGCTATATGTCCGGAATCCCGTCTCCAGCGGGAACACTTTGTTTTCACATCAGATAAGCCTTGTCGAGAATCACGAGCATCTCCTTGTTGATCGAATGATCATCAAAATAAAAAGTTTAGCCCTACTTTATACACTTGTAAAATCTCATATAACATTAAGAATAGAACGGGACAAAACGACAGAGCAAAAATTTTCACGTCACACTTTGAGCACCGCATACTACGATCCCAGATCAAAACATCGTATTTTTTCGTTCAAAAGCTGCCGGATATAGGTCAAGTTAATAAAAAACAGGAACGAGCTGTACAACAAATTGCTGACAAAATTGGTGGTTATGGATGATGAAACAAAAGCCAAAGCAGACTTCAAGCCGCTTCCTGGTAATGAGTTTTCTACTGCATTGCAACGTGGCAAGGTGGACGATCATTTCAAGTCCAAAAAAAAATGTCGAAGTTGTCTTAAAAGAACATGGGTTTTTGGGCTATTTGAGTTGTGGTTTGAAGAGCAAAATCTTCACAACTACAAGTATGATAAACCAACAAGATCACATCAACGAGTGTCTGCAAAAACGGCTACTACCATGTCCAAAAACTCACAAGCTCTGTGTTGTTTGGCCTAATATTGGTGTCTTGGTTTTATGGTAAAGCGGCTCAGGAGTGGTATGCAGGAAGCAACGTCAACATTGTAACAAACTACTGTAATCTTCCCAATACCTTAGAACTTCGTCAAATTGAAAGATATTGGCCCATAGAAAAGCGAAATCTTGGGATATCAAAAGGATAGGCAAATAATGGAAAAGATTTTGAAGTGGGAAAATGCTATCCATAAATTTGTTTTCCAATGTCTTGCGCGAACGTCAACATCTAAAGGCTAGTTTGCAGCTTAGAAGTAATGTGCATTAGGATAGAATACGTAATAGTCAAGAAATGCTCTTACTGTCGGAACTACTTAACTTGTATGCGGCTGAAAAGGAGGGAAAACTTCGTAACGTTAGTAACGCCTGCCCATGTAATTGAAAGGGGGCTGTCACTTTACCTAGCGGAATAATATACCGTTCGATTGTTCTGCCAGGAAAACTGACAAGTCACTAATACTGGAGCAGTTGTCCAAATTACTTCGTTAGAAACGGTGAAAATTACTTGCCAGCTGCATACTAGACTTAAGGCGTGAGAGCGGTATAGATAATCTTATCTAATATAATTCAATCTTACACTAACGCAGACAATTCTTGAAAGCATCATGGACCGTGACAACTTCTTGAATGCATCATTTTCTTGTCACCGGCCAGGCCAACTGCGTAGCATGTGCCGCAGAGAAAGAGTGTCTGAATTCACTCTACTTCTTTGCATCAGTGAACCTCCCGAACTAAACACTTCCATATATAGTTCAATAGTGCGATTACTTGTGTTATATCGCAGGGAGCATAGATGCTAGAAAGATTAGTTTATGCTTCTTTTGTCTGTGGGTGCACTTTTTGCTTTTGAACCAAAAGTCAGACAGTAATTTGCCAATGTTGTAACGTCTCATCTCGATAACTGCGATAATTGAAATTGAAATTTCAAATTTACAGAATAATACGTTTAGTTGTATGTTATATAATAGTCTGATAATAAAATATAAATATCCACACTACTCCCTCTAAAACTACGATTGAGGGACCTGAAAAAAAAAAAAAGTTCGTAGATACATTTCGTGCATTCAGGCAACTTTGCTTATATTGATGTCCAAGCTCGTCGATTTAGCACCTTAATTTGCACCATAATTTGAGATAACTAAAGCAGACGTCTTCCAAATTTGGCAGATTGACAGGCAATCGGTGGATATGAAATATCTACTGCGAAAATGTTTTCATTGTGTATTTCGATTGGTTAGTGAAAAAACAGTGAGCATATTTTTATAAATGCATAAATGCTTTGTTAAACTCGTGACTTAGCCCATTAGATCAATCTGGTCCCTCATAGCAAGATGCCTAGAGGTGGACCGGAAGTTTTGGAGTGCTAGCTCCCCCTAAGGCGAGAGTGTGGAATAGATTATTGGAAATGTGGAATAGATTAACTAAAAATCTACCAGATGACAGCGGAATAGGCCTGTTCTGACAAAGCCTCAGAAAACACGTCAAAGTTTGACGTTTCATTAACCCATCTGTTCTTTGTAGATTGTTTGTAAGCAAATCACATGTTTCCTGCAAATCCACGTGAACAATACAGATTTAACAATGTGGTTTTTGTATCAAAATACTACAATCCATTTGGCCTTATGGGCCATTTGGCCTAATGGCATTTGACTTTATGGCATTTTGCCTACTGGCGTCAGTCTAATGACCCATCACCGATACAGGTCAAGAAGGCTAGAGTTGTTTTCGCAGTCTCATGACAGCGGAGTTAACTGGCCGAAAACCGTTGGTTATAGCTGGCGATTTCAACGTCTGGGCACTGGAGTGGGGAGGTGCCCTTAACAACCCTACCCAGTAAACACAACAACGCATATAATAGCGGATATGAGTACAAAGTGGAGGCGATAAACGCACAGTTTACATCGAGCTAAATGGACGTATGTACGTATGTCGCCTACACGTCGTTCTCATATACGACTCGGTGTTTACTAGGTAGTTACCAGATTCTGTTAGAGCCACTCGCCAGGCTCAACGTAGACCTAGCCAACATCGATACCAGAAGTATCTACCATATAATATACCATATAGTCGATTAGAGGCGGTTGAGCGGGACCGGAACATGAGCGAAATCCAGGACCCGTGGACGCAGCGGTCAACTCGTAGCGCTACTACCACGTGTGTGCGATGCAACCACGCCTAGGAATGTCAAACATAGAACCTAGAATGGGTACTTGTGGAGAAGTAAACCGCGGACCTCTTCTGAATATGAACAAAGGACCAGATGTTATCCCGAAGCTGGCCATCAAGACGGCTGTTTCGCTGACTCCCAAAATGCTCAGGATAATAATATAGAGATCTGTGGACGTGGGCGTCTTCCCAGGAGCCTGGAAGCACCAGACATTCAATATAGGAAGGACACCAGGTTAAATCCATCGACGTAAAGACCGATACGACGCGTAAGAATACGACAGGGAAGGTGCTTGAGAGGATAGCCCTCAACAGGCTGTCGAAGTATTCGGACGGTACAAGCCAAACAACCAGTTTAGCTTCCGGGAGGGGAAGTCAATGGTGGATGTCATCCTGTCGGTCACAAAAAATAGCAGACACGGCACTCCAACGAAAGCGCGGGAAGTCCGCTACTGTGCAGTGTTCACCCTTGATGTGAGAAATTCGTTCAATAACGCCAGTTTGGAGGCTATTACCAACTCGCTCCGACTTCCAGATTTGTGTATTGGTTTACAACCTAGAAGCGGATTAGGAACGTGTTCAACTCACCGCAGGAGTTTCACATGGTTTGATCCTGGGCCCAGTGCTTTGGAACACAATATTTAACGAAGTGTTGTGACTAAAGTTCTCCAACGGTTGCCTGTTTCACGGCCAACATCATCCTTGAAGTCAATGGAAAATCCATACAAGAGGTATCGTTACCCTAGCAGCACACTTGTTGCAATACAGTTGACGTTACTCCAATGCGACTCAATTAAGTCACAATCAAGTCGCTGTAACCAATCATGGCGGTTTCGTGTTGCTTGGGTAACGGCCATATACTCCGTAGGCATAATAGAGGGTAGTAAACTGGAGCGGTTCCTAAGTACGTGGGGGTTATGATCGACGACAAGCTGTCCCGACCAGAAGGGCATAACATTAAAAATAACAAAATAATAACAAACCTTGTTACGACTAACTGATTATGACATGAATTTGTTAAAGACGTTTTCATCTGGATAGTTTTGTAACAAACTTATAACAAATTATGGTATAATGCCCAGCAAGGCACAATTTGCGAAGAAAAATTAATTAATTCTAACACAAGCTGATATGATTTTGTTACAGCATAGCAAAACTGTTTCAAAGTATGTTTCGTTAATGTTATATTCATATCATAGTTTGCAAGCATTTTGTTATCTCTTGACGACTTTTTGATACAATTTCTGTTATTTTAACTACATCCACGATCTAAATTTTAACAACCTCTTCTATTAAAACAGTGTAACTGAATAACAAAACTTGAAATAATTTAGTTGTTTCCTTCTGGTCGGGGTCCTTTATCAGCCACGTCGAATACGTCTCCAAGAAGGTCTCCTCGGCTATATCAGCATTATCCAGCATAATGTCGAATAGCTCGGCGGTGCAAGCAAGTTAGTGAAAGCTACTGGCTACTGTTGTCTTGTTCATATTCAGGTATGGCTAGCCGACGTTAAGTACTAGGAGCTTCCTAGGTAAGCTGAATTGTACGCACAGACTAATGTACGTTAGGGTGGCCAGCGCAAACTACACAGTGTCACGCGACGCGGTCTGCGTGGCACAGGAGGTATTCAGATCACTAGAGCTGCATCTATGGTCAATGGCAACGCGAATGGAACAACTCAACCAAGGGTCAGTGGACCCATCCTGGACTTATTCAGGAGCTATCCGAATGGGTCGGTTATTGACACGGTGAAGTTAACTTCCATTTGACGCAGATTCAGTCAGGCAATGGTTGATTTAGACAGTACTTGCAGAAGTACGGGCACGCCGATTCCTTCGCGTGTCCCGGGTGCGCGGGTGCAGAGTAATCCGCAGAACATGTGTTCTTCTCATGTCCTTGCCATGACAGCACGAGAAACGGTTGGGACACAATCCAGGATAATCTTGTCCAGAGGATGTGCCAAGACCGGAACATCTGGGACGTTGGAACATCTAGTGGCCTCTCAGATCTTCCTAGAGCTCCAAGATAGATGGAACAATGACATGTGGCAGGTCAGAAGGAACTAGATAACTACTAAAGTCCTAAGTAGTTAAACATAGCAGGTGCTCAGAGCACAATAGCCTCTCCCCAAAGTAATACCGAAAGTTAGTCCCGGTGGGGATCAAAGCTAGAGGCACGTGAGGGTTTTTAGTGGGTCGAGAGCGTGGAATCCTTCAACCATATACCTTAAGTTCTTCAGGAGTCTGCTTACAGATTTTCCTTTCCGTACAAAAACAAAGTGATTTTGCGAGTTTCCACACAAGTAACATTGCCAAATCCATCCAGCTTTGTTAAGTTTTATTAAAGTTTTATGAACGCCTCAGAAAATCAATCTTGTTTTATAATGGTACCAAGAGGTGCCAATAGGTTTTATATTTTAGTCAGGTTCATGAGAACCAACACAGTTTCTTTACAACAATCTTATATTTTGACTTTATTTACTCGTAAAATGTTGTTCTGAAGTGCTGTTTTAGGACTCATTTATATTATCTTATTATGGTCAGTTTGAAAAAGTATTTTAAAACCATTTTGCCTCCAGTAAATGCATTAAAAGACAAATTGGTTTCGCGAGAAGTCACCAAATGACCAAATAGTTTTAAAGTAGTCATTTCGAAGATAAATTGGCTTTCTGGAAAAACTGCGATTTCTTTCAATCGCCATATTGAAATATAAGAAATCATTGAAATTTGGAAAAATAAATACACCAAATATTAAATGTAATGCAAGTGAACTGTAAATTGGAAACCAATTTTGGCATGTTTTTTGAGATAACCTGATTGAATTCCATCAATTAACAGGATATTCATGACTAATTTATCCAATATATTTGTCTCAATTTTGTTTTTGCTGATGTGAACTCACATAATTTCCGAAGCGCATTAATTTTCAACTTTTATCGTGCCAATATTGGAGCATGATACACTATTTGTTGCTGAGATATTGCTAAAAACATAATTTCCTGGAACACTAGGTCTTTTTCTTGGATATTATTTACTGCTAAACAATTCAGAACAGCAGAGAATCGAACATAGCAGAACAACAAAAAACCCAACCACGATATCACAGTGAAGTATGACTGCTGTGGCCATTTGATCCTATGCTGGTTTTGATGGCAGCCAATAGGTTTTATGAAGGTTCTCAAGTGGTCATGTAAAGGTTTTCTTAATTTGTTTTCACAACCGTCTATAGAGTGGGCCACTTTGTAAACATTTCGGATTTAAAAATGCATAGAGGATGTGTTGGTGGACAAAACAGTTTTGAATGTAGTCGCCGGGAGGAGTGCTATACGGCTGAAATAAAACTAAAACTGTTACTTGGGCAATACGTATGGAGATCAAACCAGACAAGTCAACGCAACAGAGTTTGGATTTTCAATTCAAACGTGAAATCTGTGCTGTTGTATGTTAGTGTGACGTGATGTGTATCACCGGAGAACACTCAAAAGCTGCAGGTCTTCATCAACTCATGCGTGCGGTATATAAGGGAACGTCCATTAATTACGTCACGCAAAAATTGACTTTTTCTAACCCCCCGTCCCCCCCTTGTCACGTTTTTTGTATGGACCTTCAAATTTTTATGTATGGATCGTCACGTTTTCCCAAACCCCCCTCCCCCCTTACTACGTGACGTAATAAATGGACCTTCCCTAACTGGATCTCGAATGCTGAGCTCTTGCGTCGATGTCAACAGAAATTCTAGATTGAAAGTGCGAGTGGGTTGACCATACCCTACGAAGGGGTGGAAACGAAATCTGCAAGCAAGCGCTAGATTAGAACCCAGTAGGACATCGCAGCAAACGCAGACTTAGGAGCTCGTGACAACGGAGCCTCAACAACGAAATAAATAGAGTTGATAGCAGTCTGAACTGGTCAAGGCATAAGCGAGCAAGGCTTAAACGAGGAAATCTTTGTCTTGGGCCCTATGCAACTTAGGGTTGGAAATGAGACATAAGCAAGTAAGTAATTTGAAATTCCTGTTTTTTGTTACGAAAATAATCAATCGACGATTCGCATAACGGAGGGTTCTTAAGATTTAGGGGGACTTAAACATGTAGGCGTGAAGTTCAACTTTCCAATGAATTTGTTGAGGCAAAGACAACCGATTACATCGCAAAAAGTGGACAACGGGTGGACATACTTACCAAGGGCTTATCTGTTGCGGCGTTTCAGACAAAAGTTGGACAATTTGCGGTGGCTGAGCACCTCTTGCTATTTTGTGAACTTTACTTTGCACTTCTGTTTGAGCATTATGATTCTTTGTTTGAATTATCTTTTCATCTCAAATCGAACGTTAATAAGCAGTGTGTCAAATATTCACTTGTTGCACCTAAAAACATACGATAATTATGACGAGTGATACACCCGTTATTCCCTCACTCTGCAACAATGACATGTTGTAACTTTAATCTATTACAACAAAACACGAAGGAAAACAACAAAATGTTGTATCTATGATGGGAAAGAGATAAGTTGCTTTGGGAAAATGTTGTGACTCGCACACAGGTTGCCATGCCATTGTATTCATGTAACAGCGATATAAAAACGTTTTGTAATTATTGCAACATACTACCGATAGCAACATTGCTTTATCAGCAACATGAACAAAAGGGACAATCAGTTGTTGCTGTCAAACAAATTACTGATCTGAGCAATTATAAAATTTGTTGTGGATGGATTTCATCCTGCAGAAAAATGCCTGTATAAAATCACACACTGAACAAAAACGAACATTATCTTGCGCAAACTTGTTAAAAATTGACTACTAAATCAGGGAAAAATAAAATATATATGCGTTAAGCCTGGTTTTGAGCCTAGACCATCCTGAACATGAAGAAGTGCGTAGGTACAGTTGTAACGGTAGCTTTTTCGATTATGTATGGTTACGATCTTTTTAACCGTATTCATTTAGTCTTCTGGAAAATCAATGTCAGAATTTAGGATCTATAGTTGAAACTGTAGCTTTTTCAGCAATACAAAGTTACGACATATGTTCAATTATGTTCACTGAAACTTTTGGAAGGTCAACAGACATTTTGGGAAAATCTGGGATATTCAAGTTCATCCAAACTGTATTTGTGTTCATAACTTAGGTTCTACAGTTGTTACTGTAGCTCTTTTAGCTATACAAATTAGCAATATATAATCAATAAAGTAATTTGAATCTTTTTAAAGTTCAACTGGCACTATGAGATAATCAAGGATGCTCGAGATAATTTAAACTTAGGATCTACAATTGTAACAGTAGCTTTTTCACTAGATTTTTTGTAGCTTGGCTAACGTAAGAACTAAGTACACACGAGAAAAGTGACGCGAGACAGGACACACACAGGACGATGTCCGATTGTAGATGGGCAACATCTAGCACGAAAGCGGTTGACTTAAATGGTGAATTTAAACCCCCTTTTTGCGTTTTACAAGAACAATAAGTGTTGTGTCCTGTCTCGCGTCGCGTCTCTCGTAAGTAGCTTTTTTAGCTATTCTAATTTATGATGTGTATTCAAACATGTTCCTTTGGTCCTCTGGAAAAAACAACAGACATTATGAGATAATCTGGGATGTTCTAGGTCATCCAGTCCTGGAGCTCAAAACTTGGGATGTACAGTTGTTACTATAGTTTTTAGGCTAGACATGTTTTCGATATATATTAAACCATGTACAATGAATCTTCTGGAAGGTTAATCAATATTATGATAAAATTTGCGATGTTCTGAGTCATGCCAGACTGTTAATTGGTTCATAACTTAGGATCTATAATTGAAACTGTAGCTTTTTCTGATGTTCATGGTGTTCTGATGTTTGATATGTATTCAACTATGTTCATTGAATCTTATGGAAGAGCAACTTACTGTATGAGATAATCTGGGATATTCTAAGTCATCCAACCTGTACTGGAATACTGAACATAGGATCCATAATTGCACCTGTCGCTTTTTTGTATCCTAGAGGGTTTGAGCTGTTTAGTGGAATACCTGTAACTAGAAATTAGAATCTTCCATTTAATTCCAACTACCTTTGCTTATCTTCGACAGATACGCGAATTTCGTCTACAATGTGCAGACTTCTTCAGTGTCTCGTACTAATAACTCGACTTAAAGAAAACCTTCGCCACCTGCCGTATATATCCTATTTTCTAAATACAAAGCGTTTACCTATCATTATTTTGCTTATACCTATCTTATTATTATTTTGTTTATACCTATCCTGAGTAAAAAAACAAATGTACTTAATATCTACCTCAATTTTCCCATTTATACTAATTAAATGGAAGATACTAATTTTTCTTCTAATTTCTAGTTAGCTTTAGCTATGTTTACAACCATGTTTATCTGGAGTCTTCTGGAAGATCTATAGATATTATGAAATCATCTGGGATGTTCTATATCAGCCATACTGTTCTGGAGCTCAAAAATTATGATCTGAAATTTTAACTGTACCTTTTCAGGCTACACAAATTTACGATATGCATTCAACCATGCTCACTGGATCTTCGAGTAGGGTTATAGGTCATCCAAACTATTATGCAGTTCAGAAATTAGCATCTATAATTGGTCGGAGTTCTGTCACATTGCACTAAGCGTCAATCCTCGTAACTGATCCGATATAGTCCTCACCGAATATTTTTTTCGGTGCATTATGGAGATGGATCACTTAAATTGGTTATTGATTACAAATTTCAAGAACCACTGATCTGGTGCATCTTCAAATTTAAAAGTTCTGTTTGAATATGTCGGACAAAACTGATGATTTTCGATAGGCGCTTGGTGCGATTTGGCAGAACCTCGACCAATTGTAATTAAAGGCTACAAGGCTAATTTAGAATGACCTAGATTATCCCATAATATCTTTTCCAGAAGGTTCAATGTACACGGTTGAGTACATATCGCCACTTTGTACAGTTGAAAAATATATAGGTACAATTGTAGATTCTAGTTTTTTAAGAAAAGTTAGGGTGACCTAGAACACCTCAGATTATCTCATATTGTCGGATAAACTCCCAAAATATTCGAAAACTATGGTTGATTACCCATAGTAACTTTGTGTTATTGAAAAAATACAATTACAACTTTTGATACTGTTTTGACATTCTCCCCGTCACCACTTATTCACCTTTAGTGCGTTTTATTTACCTCGAGAGGCGATTTGATCTTCGGGAATCTCCTTACCCAACTCCAGCACATTGTAACACTCCGGGTGAGAGTTCTTGATGTGTAGCAAACATTTGGTCAACCCAAATGTTTTCGGACTGAATTTGATATTGTGATCTACAACTCAGACCCCTGTTTCCGGAACGCAGTTCGTTTTGCACTTTTTCGAACACATTTTCTTTGTTGAAAACAACACAACGTAACAAAATGCACAGAGAAAATGCCACAAATGTACAGAGAAAATCAAATTAAAACTCGAACTTACTGATCGCTCGAATATTGACAGTTCATCACTAGTCAGGATTGCAGAAGCTTTGATGAAGTGTACGCAATAAGTAGAGGAATGTTGCTAGCAATAGACATTGTTGAAAAGATGGATAATATCTGTTGCAAAATAAATCATATTTCAGGAATAAATTTAGTATTTTATGCTATTATAAGAACTTGTATGATATGCTTAAGTTCATGTTAACAGAACAAAGTGAAATGTATTGCAATCGTATATTTCACTTTAAAGCTGTAAATATCCAACCATCGTTACCCCTTATCCCCTATACCCTGAAAAAAATTCGTTAGCTCGAGAGTAACAAATTTAAACAATAACATAATAACGTATTTACTTTCAAAACAACTAGCTCGCCCACACGTATGAGCACCACCAACAGATAAAACAATTATCACCTCCTGACAGTGAATCAAAATTCGTGAATGCATGAATGATAAAGACATTGTCCTAACTTTTCAATGTTGGGACAAAGAATAATGTATCTTTATCATTGTTGCATACTCAACACAATAATGACAAATTGCATTGCAGTTGAATCAAGATATTAATGTTTCACAACATCCGATTGTTAATTTGGAAAGAGACAAGGCGGTGTTTGTATATTGCTTTGTATGCAACATAAATAAATTCAATAATGTCACATGTTGCATCTACCGAAAAGAGACAATGTTTAATTTTATCCCTCTTTCTCTCTCAAAAGTTTTGTCGAGTGATAGGGGATAGTTGGCAAAGATGGAAGATCGATACCTACTGCTTTAATGAAAAACATACGATTTGCTATAAATTTCAGTTTGTTCTGTTAACATGAACTAAAGTTTATCATGCATGTTGTTTTAATATCATAAGATAATTAATTTATTCCTAAAATAAATGATTTGCAACAGTTAGTGTTCATCTTTTCAACCATTGTCCGTTTCAAGCGGCATTCCCCTATTTATTGCATACGTGTCATCAAAGCTTTTGCAATCCCGACTTGTGCTGTTTTTCCAATATTTGAACGATCAGTAATTTCCGTTCCTTGTGGCATTTCCTCAGTGCATTTTGTTGCGTTGTGTTGTTTAAAAAAAATAAAAAAAATGGATTCTACATTTGTTAAAGAGGACAATGAAAATGTTTCCCAAAAAGTTCGAAACATATTTCGTACCGAGAACGGGGATCTTAGTTGTAGCCTGGGTCTTAATTGCAAGTTCAGTCCGAAAAAGTTTCTGTTGACAAATTGTTTGCGCCAAATCAAGAACTCTCACCCGGAGTGTTACAATGTGTTTCCGGTGGGTATGGGTTACTTTTGAAGATATTATGTAAAATATTTCCAAGCTATCGTGAGGCGCGTCAAATCACATAAGGATTCGATTACAAGATGATACAGAGTGCTCATGAGAACGCTGGCCACATCCAGGCATGCTGCGGGTACCTATGGAGATGTGGCCAGTTTTTGATCTGAACCAAAACATTCCATGCGATATCTCTAATTACATTTGAATTCGATAATTGCCCAAAACCTTATTGGCATGAATCCTAGAGGGATTGATCTGTTTAGTGGAATACCTGTAACTAGAAATTAGAAGAAGAATTAGTATCTTCCATTTAATTCCAACTACCTTTGCTTATCTTCGACAGATACGCGTATTTCTACTTATTGGCATGTTCTAGGTACATCCGGGGAAAAGCCTTCTTTTTTTTACTTGGACAAGAACATATCATGCGTCACCCCAAATCACATACGAAATCCAAAATAAGAGCAATAGTGGCAGAATTAAGTGTCAAGAACTACATTGGCCACATCTGGACACGATCTGGGTCAGTGATTGTAAATTTACTTTATTTTGGTGTTTCTCTTCCGCTCAAAACCTAGAATCTACATTTTTATCTGTAGATAATTCAACAATACCAAGTTGCGATATTCATTCAACCACGTTAATTGAATCTTCTGGAAAATCAAAAGATATTATGTAATAATCTGGGATAATATTGGTCATTCTAAGTTTGCCTTGCAGCTAAAATAGATACAGTTACAATTGGTTCAGCCAAATCGGAACCAAGAGCCTATCGAGAATCATCAGTTTTGCTCGGCATATTCAATCATAACTTGTCAACTTCAAGATGCATTCTTGAAGTTTATAATCAACAACCAATTTTAGAGATTCATATCCATAATGTGCCAAAAAAATATTCTGTGAGGATTGACTATCCAATAATGTCGGTTGACCTAAAAGAAGATCTACTGAACATGGTTGAATACATATCGTATATTTGTATAGCCTAAAAACCTACAGTTAATATATCAGCTCCTAATTTTTGAGCTCCAGAACTGTATGGCTGTTAAAGAACATCCCAGATAATCTCATAATGTCTGCTGACCTTCCAGAAGACTCAATAAACATGTTTGAAAACGTATCATAACTATGTGTAACCGAAAATGGTACAGTTACAATTATAGATTCTATGTTCAGTACAGGTTGGATGACTTAGAATATCCCAGATTATCTCATAATGTTGGTTGCTTGTTCATAAGATCCAATGAACATAGTTGAACACATATCGTACATTTGCACATCTGCTACAGTTTCAATGGTAGATCCTAATCTATGAACTAATGAACAGCCTAGTATACCCCAGAACATCCCAGATTTCATCATAATGTTGGTTAACCTTCCAGAAGATCCATTGAATATGGTTGAATACATATCGTAAATTTGAATAGCCGTGAAACTACAGTTACACCTGTTGATCCCAAGATCTGAGCTCCAGGACTGTTTGGATCACCTAGAACATCCCAGATTATCTCATTATGTCTGCTGACCTTCCAGAAGACTCAATTAAAGTGGTTGAATACATATCGTACATTAGTATACCTGAAAAAGCAACCGTTACAGTTGAAGATCCTATGTTCTGAGCTCCAGGACAGCTTGATTGACATAGAACATCCCAAATTATCAAATAGTATCGGTTGACCTTTCAAAAGATGCAATCAACTTCATTGATTCCATATCGCTAATTTGGATAGTTAAAAAGCTACAGTTGCAATTGTAGATCCTAATTTAAGAACTTAAGAACAGTTTTGATTACCTAGAACATCCCAGTTTATCTCAAAATGTCTGTTGACCATCCAAAAGATTCAGTTAACAAGGTTGAATGCATATCGTAACTTTGTATAGCCGAAAAAACTATAGTTAGAACTGTAGATTCTAAGTTCTGTACTCCAGGACAGTTCGGACAACCTAGAACATCCCAGATTATATCATTATATATGTTGATCTTCCATAAGACTAAATAAACATGGTAGAATAGATATCGTAACTTTGTGTAATCGGAAAAACTATAGTTACAACTGTAGATCCTCTGTACTGAACTTCTTTATGTTCAGGATGTTCTGGGTTGAAAACCAGGCGTTAAACGCACACATTTTTTATTTTGCCCTGATAAAATAGTCAATTTGCAACAAGTTTGCAGAAGATAGTGTTCGCTTTTGTTCTGTGTGTGATTTCATACAGGCATTTTTCTTCAGGTGGAAGTCTATCCACAACAAATTTTATAATTATTCAGATCAGTAATTTGTTCGACAGCAACAACTGATTGTCGCTATTTTTCATGTTGCTGATAAAGCATTGTTGCTATCGGTAGTGTGTTGCAATAATGACAAAACGTTATTTTGTCGCTGTTACAGGAAAACAAGATCGTTGCAACATGTGTGCGAATCACAACATTGTCTTACAGCAACTTGTCTCTTTCCCATCATTGATGCTACATTTTGTTGTTTTCTTCGTGTGTTGTTGAAATAAATTCAAGCTACAACATATCATTGTTGCATAGTGAGAGAATAACGGGTGTATCACTCGTCAAGGTTATCTTATGTTTTTAGGTACACAAAGAGAATATTTGACACACTGCCTCCTGATGCTGTGCGTATACTAGCTAGAAATTCTCGAAAAAATATGTTTGAAGTCAGGTTTTAAAGAGAATGATACCGATATGCAGAATTTAGACGTAGACGGCCACTTAGATCGATTCAGAATTTAGTCTGAGGAAAATAACAGATTTGGGTAAGTGTCACTCATACTTATATTTACTCAAATATTAAACAATTTCACGCAGTCCATGCGTAATTCTACTTTCTGCACTGTTGAATTGAACTCGACTCAATTTTGAATCAATATCAGTAGCCGTGTACATATGAAAAAGGCAGAAAAAGAAGGAAGGATAAATTCAAACATTGTCTCTTTCCGGTAGATGCAACGTGTGACATGATTGAATGTATTTTTGTTGCATACAAAGCAAAATACATACAACGCTATGTCTCTTTCCTAAATAACAGTCGAATGTTGTGGAACATTTTAGTCTTGATTCTTCTGCCCTGCAATTTATCATTATTGTGTTGAGTATGCAACAATGATAGAGATACATTATTTTTTGTCCCAACATTGAAAAGTTAGGACAATGTCTTTATCATTCATCCATTCGTGGGTTTAGATTCTCTGTTAATAAGTGAACACTGATTTTCATTTCCCTGTTGAAGTGGCGCGTACGATATTTTGTGTAAAGCCCATCCGAAAAACCATTTCACAAAGTACGTCTAGAAACAAACAGGTACAATTTTTAACGTGAATAAAATGAACTATTCCGGAAATGATCAACGCATCATCAGGCCGCATTCGTCAAGTGGACCTCTATCGATCATTATCCTGCTGAAAACAGCCCGGCAGCAGCTGCATATTGCGAAGCGTAACGCTAACGAAATGCCCTTCCATATCCACCGCCACCGCAGTGTGCCTGAAGATTGTGCCTTTGTGCCAGTCCGTGGGCTTTATGATCCTATAAGATTTATTTCACCAACCAGCAGCAGCGCGGCACCACAGAGAGAGAGGCACTGAATGCACCTTCTGCTGCGTTGTTTGTCGGTTGCATTCAACCGGGAATTGCACCAGGCTGGAAAAGGAACACACAACATCCTCTGCCGCGCTTTGCACTCTCCGATGCCACACATTTCCGAAACAAAGCTATTATTACCTAAGGCTGTTATTAGTATTAATTTTCGGAGGAGAGCAAATTTCCTCTTCGCGTCTTAGGATGTGGAAACGATCAGGTTCGCCGTTCCTTCGTCGTCGTCGTCGTCTTTCTCGTCTTCGGCTAATGAGATTATACACCTAACATCTGTCCGGTTCGGTTGTTGTTGGACTCATCTTGGGATGACCTTGAGCTTGTGTTGAATTCAAAATTACCCTAAACATAGAATGGGGAAAAACATCAAAGTTGACCATAATCAACGATTCGATCGGAATCGCGAATCGACAAGTCGAGATGTCGTAAAACTGCTCCTCCGGCGGATTACTACCTGTGTTAATTGGCCAAGTTTGTTGGTTCGATCGTTATGGATAAAGAAGATTTTGCTCACTGATAGAAGAATCGATCGGAGTGATTTGAAATATTTTTCCCATCCGTTGTGAACTCCGAAGAAGGTCACTCTCATCTTCCACGCTGCATCGGCGCTTTCTATTAGCATCCTGAATCGACAGAAGAAAAAAATGAACCTGACCAGGCAAACTAAGCGTAATTAAAAAGTCAATTAAATTGCACGAGATACTGCAAATGGGTAAACTGTAACGCATATCTGCTAATTCTTTTTCTTTTCCTACCTCACCACCCCACCCCATGAATCGATTTGCAAAAACCAGACACGGATAGGCCGGAGCCGCGCGCTGCAACAGGAAAAGAGCGATGCACATTCCAATCTCGGAGATTATGACTCCTGCTGCTGGCCGGTGCTGCGCTGCCCCCTGACGATGATGTCGATGACGACGATGATGATGGTGATCGTGAAGTAAATAAATTACGCGCTTCTCCAAGATCGAGAGCATCATTCGATTTGGCAGAGGCAGACGAAGGGGCAGCAGACGAAGATGCAGTGGATCGATAGAATTTTATGAACTGACCACCAATCTCCAGTTTGTGGATGGGAGTCCGCGCCGACACCACATCCGACAGAGAAATCTGCCTCGGACAGCGCCGAGAAGGCGTTTTGCTGAAATGGGGTCTTCTGTGGGAAAGGAGCGAGAGAGGCCCATCTCTAATAGACCAGGTTGGATTAATTTAATACCACCCACCTAGCCGGGAATGGATGGAGCTTAGGCATTTGGCGCATGACCAATATTTGTTCAAGATGTGTTTCTAAGACAATGCGATGGGCACCCAGGGGAGAGATGGGGGAAAACGATCGGCTTAAATGAAGGATGAGGCCAATCAAGATGGAGCCCTTGTAACGGAACTGAACGGGAGATTACTTTCCGTTTGGAACGGAGAATGCTGGCAATATTGCGATATTAATTAGAATCTCTGACAGAATGATTTGGAGGATTGTTTGGATTTTGTGTAATTTAACCTGTGAATTGAAAAAATCGTTTCGAAGCAACAACGAAGAATGTGTTTATTAATTGTTGATGTTTAGTTAAGCAAAATGTTGATGTTTAGTTAAGCAAAATCATAAGTAAAAAGGTTAGGGGTGATACCTTCCCTATCGAATCTTCCGGTCCGCTACTTAGCGTCTTGCTATAAGGTCAATCGGTCAATCTACCAAATCACTGTCAATCTGCCGAATTTGGAAGACGTCTGTGATCGCATTAAATTTCCTAAAATTATAATATTACTTTTTAGGATCGTTTCAAATCGGGTTTTTACCATTGGTTAAAGGCGCATTGTCTTGCCAATGAATATCCTCCATCACACTTTGAGAGTGGTTCCAACAGAATCCTCAGTTCGAGTATAAATCGACCCAAGTCGACCCTCGAACCCACCATCACACTTTGTTAGTTGTCCAAACGGCATCCTTACCGTTGGTCTAAATCGATTCAAACCGGCTACTAAGTGTTGGCAAAATTCTTGCTTTCCGAATGAAGTAACCATTATGACCCTTTGTAAGATGGATGGATCATACGATGCTCGAGGCCGTATGATTGAACACTGACAAAAATAAATATAAACCCTTGGATTATCAAACAATCGTCCTGGACTAGAAAACACATACTCTACTTATGCTGCGCTGTTATTGATCAACAATTACATCTCATTTGGAGTGGATATCGCAGCAAGCCGTGGTTTGAAACTGACGTTTTTTGTTTTTGCTGCGTCGTTTTCGCGAAAAAAAATCAAACAATATTTCGTAATTTAACTTAAACTAATAGTGAAATCATCAAAGCTCAGGGAAAGACGTAGTGAATACAATCGGTTCCCTCCCGAAATGCGTGGGTTTCGGTAGTATTTCCTTGTTTTTGTTTGTTTTTTTTTTGTGTGGTTCGCTTTCGCACCCCGAAGAAGAGTTACATCAGCTTCGTTTTGTTTATTAATGGTAGTATTTTGTCATCCGGACATAAATTATTGAGTTATAGTATTTTTCTGCCTTGTCGCGAATGAATCGATGATAAATAGCAGTTTTGAAACGCGATTGTCGGGAAATTCCTTGCCAATTCTGTTGTGGTTGAACGAAAAGATTGACAAAGGCCGGTCCAGGATTTTTTCGGTTTGGAAATTTTCTTGATTTCCTTGGTATCCTTGGTCAGCCCAAAACTTAGTGTTGGAACTGCATTGGCTCTGTAGCGGGTAGGATCGGATATTGGCTTGTCTTTTGATAATGTCCTTAAACGGGATTCTGTGATTTGAATTGTAATAGGATTTCCTGATCGCTGGGAATACTTGCGAACATTTGTGGTTGACATCAATAGCTTTTCACAATTATATCGCTGTAAAGCAAATGAACAGTTTTTGAAGAAGTTTGCATCTGTAGATGGAATCAGTTTCTTTTTTTTTTGCATAACTGGTTGAATTGCTTTAAATAACTTATCTAATAGATAAATCGTCTAGCTCAAACCTTTGTAGGGGTAAGTGGCGGGACCATCATCATCATCATCATATAGAGTCGCTTCACAGCGGGGGTTTTGAATGTTGCTAGAATGTGGAGTGAAAAAAGAAGAAGGCCAGTACATGTAGAAAATGGCTATTTGCTTGTCAGAAGCAGCAAACGAAGACAATGCGCATGACAGGCTGCCACATAAATTCAGACGCATTAACTCCGTGGTGTACAGAGTTTTGTTATGCAGGTTGCATAACTAACGGGCAGTTTAGTGACGTTAACTTTTGCGCTTATTTTGTCGCGAGTGCATGAAATTAATTAGGGAAGCGGAACCTATCTTGAGCTCAATAAGCAGACCTCCAGTGGAAATCGGTGAATATGCACTGAATACCAAACACTGAGAACACAAATTATTCACAATTTATTCGTTCACTTACTGTTAATCGTTTAGCAACACACAAAACATTCGATTCTGATAACTTTCCTCCAATTTAATACGGAAAAGTTCACACTGCTATGTACCTATTTTAATAATATCACGAAAAACATTACCCCATCTGTGTACATATGTGAATAGTACTGATTTTAATCAAGAAAAAATACAAACAAGTTAACTCTCTCCACTACCGCTTCCAAAAATGAAGTCGATCATTTGACAGCACCTCTCGTGGCTGGCATGCATGAGAATATTGACAACAAGACTCACCATAACGTTGGGCATAGAATGCTCTATGAATGATTGAAAACGCACACTAGCGTTGATGTGTATGCTATACAGTATGTGAACAGTGTAACATCAAGCGATTAGGTCGATTGTAAACACGGTTCAGAATAGGTGCAGGCGTATTTAAATTATTGTGAAAATTAATCCCATAGTTTTCTAGTATTTTATCACGTATTCGTAGATTCTCGTGTGGCTAGTTTAATAAGTGAAGTGTGATTTTTATGGTTTGTGCAATTACGCAACGAAAATGTGTGAGGATATAGTGCAATTAACGAGAAAACTTGGAGTCTGGCTCGAGTATATTCCCTAGTACGGTTAGATCAATACGACGACTTTGTATTGCAAAGGTAAGCAATTGTGTTGGAAAATTGACTGCTCATAAGTTTCACGAAATTTAAGTTTCCGAAATGTTTTTGTAGCTTTTATTTTTATTCAAGAGCTAATTTTATTTGCCAGGATTATATACTCTTGGTTACTGCGTCCATTTATTGGAAAAATAAAACATTTTTTTTACGTTAGAAGTTGGATGGCTGCAGAATGTGATGGATATATGTACTATGGTGAGCCAAGTACTATTTTTCACTGCGAAAAGTGTGCCAAGAGAACTCGGTAAATTTATTCTGGGTTCCGGGACACTGGGGCATTGAAGGCAATGAAAGGGCAGACGAGCTTTCTAAACAAGGTTCAAATGCACAGTTTATTGGCCCAGAACCATTCTGCGGTATATCATACTGTGCCATAAAAATGGAATTAAAATCTTGGGAAGAGCAAAAGGTGATGACCAATTGGTTGGTCACCACAAAGTGTTCTCAAGCAAAAAGGTTTATAATTCCAAATGTTACAATTAGTAAAAAGCTTCTGGAGCTCAATAAGAAAGTTCTTTGTACCTATACTGGCCTAGTAACCGGACATTGCCCGAGTGGATATCATTTGAAAAACATTGGCCAGGTTCAGAATGATATCTGTCGTTTCTGTAACATAGAACGTGAAACCTCGGAACATCTGCTTTGCAGTTGCGATGCTTTGTACAAGAGCAGACTTAAATTTCTGAACAGTGGCTATATGCAACCTAAAGAAATTTGGACTGCAAATCCTGGAAAGGTGGTGGGTTTTATAAACTCAATTTTGCCTGACTGGGAGACGCGTCTTAGGCTGGTCACTTGACAAATGGTGATCTAGCTTTAAGATGCGAATTAGAATAGTAAACAGGGGTATACCACAAAAGTTCAACTCAGTGGACGCTGTGGTACTACGCCCCAACAAAAAAAAAAAAAAAATGGTGAGAATAGGTTCCCCTTCCCTAGGATTCAACGTCAAAAATGTTTATTGTAACGAATGAACAAGCGAGTGTCAACAAGATATCGACCATGGGTGAGATCTATCTAATGATAAGTGTATAACAATAACCTTGATTTTAAATAATACTAAATACGTCCCTTTTTTGGAAATCAACCATTTCCATATCTGGAAGGCACTTGAGGGATTGTTGTATACAGATTTCGCTAGATCACACACACACACACACACACACACACACACACACACACACACACACACACACACACACACACACACACACACACACACACACACACACACACACACACACACTTATTTGTTGTGAGTCTAAACATAAGCATGGCATAAAGTGTTGTCGGACACAGGACAAAGGAGCAATCAACGGGAATCGGATAAATCACGAAAAACCGGATAAAACACGTTTACAAATCGTTTTATTCCGTTACTTAATAAAAGTTAGAATACAAAACAAAATATTACAAAATATAGCATGAGAATCGAGGCCGGAGAGCCAAGTGTCATATACCATTCAACTCAGTTCAGTCACAGTTCAGTCTCTGAGATTGAATATTTATACTGAGGTATTTATATAGCGGTTTTAGTTCTGTTGCCGTCACATTAAAGTTACAAAATCCTGAAAAAAACTCCTCAACATTTTGATATGATTGAATTACCCCTCATAACAACGATAGTCAAACTAATCATCCTTCTTCCCCTTCCCCGAAGACCGTGAGGACGTGGCCGGCAACGGTACTGATCTATAAATAGAATTGATGAACTTGTACATTGAAGATGTAAGGCTTCTCCCAAGCTCCCAAGATCAAAGATGGAAAAATTCAATCTCGTGCATGATTTCAGCCGATTCCGTATTTTGCTTCGACATTTAATTTTCGATCAATCACAATCGCATAAAAATACTCCATATGATCTCTGCTGATTGTTTATACCACTGATTCCATGGATCAGCCAAGCTAGAGAATGAATGATTCAATCACAGTGACCCACGCAATATCCACATTCATTTTGAATTATGTGAATCATCTGAATCATCATCATCTGATCTGAATCGTGAATGAGTTTCGACAATCAGCTAGCAACTGCAAACGGCAATAACAACACACAACACCGTAATAATCTTAGTCAACTTTGTCAACACTATCGAGGTAATCGAGGCGATTCAATCTTCGTGATTTGATGAATGCATTCATAGACGATTCTTTTATTTATCATTCATAGAACAATGAATGCATTGTAAGAATGATTCAACGCATGAACAAAATCATGCGCGACCGATGTCAATATTTTCTTCTCTTTTTTCTCTCTTCTTCATTCACTCCAGTGTGTTAAAGGGCGATACGGTCAAAATTTGGTCAATATCAACTTGACGTATTTCTTTCAATTTTGCATTTAAAAAACCTGAACACCCCTCATTTTGAAGGTGTGTGTGTGTAGAATGTTGCTCCTATTTTGATTTTGGAATTCACTCTTCAGTTGTCAAAATGCCGTCCAAGCAAGAAGAGCAGCGTATCAAAATTTTGCTCGCGCATCGCGAAAATCCGAGCTACTCGCACGCAAAGTTGGCAAAATCGCTAAAAGTTGCCAAATCAACCGTTACAAATGTAATTAAAGTGTTTGGGGAACGTTTGTCGACAGCCAGGAAGTCTGGATCGGGGGGAAATCGAAAACCGGAAGCCGCTGAGACGACAAAGAGAGTTGCCGGTATTTTCAAGCGAAACCCTAACCTATCTCTCCGAGATGCCGCAAATAAGCTGGGTGTATCGTCTACAACCGTGCATCGAGCCAAAAAACGAGCCGGACTATCGACTTACAAGAAGGTAGTGACTCCAAATCGCGATGATAAACAAAATACGACGGCCAAAGCGCGATCCCGGAGGCTGTACACGACGATGCTGACGAAGTTTGACTGCGTGGTAATGGACGACGAAACCTACGTCAAAGCCGACTACAAGCAGCTTCCGGGACAGGAGTTTTATACGGCAAAAGGAAGGGGAAAGGTAGCAGATATTTTCAAGCACACGAAACTGTCAAAGTTCGTAAAGAAATATCTGGTTTGGCAAGCCATCTGTACCTGTGGCTTGAAAAGCAGCATTTTCATAGCTTCCGGGACTGTCAACCAAGAAATTTACGTGAAAGAGTGTTTGAATAAACGTCTGCTGCCTTTCCTGAAGAAACACGGTTGTTCCGTACTGTTTTGGCCGGATTTGGCATCTTGCCATTACGGTAAAAGGCCATGGAGTGGTACGCCGCCAACAACGTGCAGGTGGTTCCCAAGGACAAGAACCCTCCCAACACGCCAGAGCTCCGCCCAATTGAGAAATACTGGGCTATTGTCAAGCGGAACCTAAAGAAGACCAAAAAAACTGCTAAGGACGAGCAGCAGTTCAAGGCAAACTGGCTTTCTGCGGCGAAGAAGGTGGACAAGGTGGCTGTACAAAATCTGATGGCAGGGGTCAAGCGTAAGGCCCGGCAATTCGGATTTGGAAAAGCGGAAGCCTAACTGAATATTTTTGCTGAATTTTATACTAATTGAACTTGAAAAAGAAATTTAATTTGATTTTTTAAATAAACGATTTCACCGATTTTCACGCGTTTTCCCTTGACCAAATTTTGACCGTATCTCCCTTTATGATGTCGACAGAAGATCACTTAGATTGAAATTCTTCCAAGAACGATACAATTGTTCCGTTCTGTTTTGGCCGGAATTGGCATCTTGCCACTACGGAAAAAAGGCCATGGAGTGATATGCTGCCAACAACGTTCAAGTGGTGCCCAAGGATAAGAACCCACCCAACACGCCAGATTTCCGCCCAATCGGACAATATTGGGCCATCGTCAAGCGGAACCTTAAGAAGACTCAAAAAGCTGTTGTGAGCGAGAAATAGTTCAAGGCAAACTGGCGTTCTGCAGCGAATAAAGTTGACAAGTAGACTGTATAAAATCTTATGACAGGTGGTAAACGAAGGACCCGGCAACTCGTATTCGGTAAAAAGGAAGCATAGCTGATTTTTACTTGTGCATTCTGTATTAACTGAACTTGAAAAAGAAAAAGAATTTGACTTATCAATAAAAACTTTGATCTACTCACACACATTACTGTTTGACCAAATTTCGATCGGAACACTCTTTACCAGTGCTATAAATAGTCATTTCGACCCAATGCTCTAAATTTGCCAACTACTCGTTCCTGAAGTGGATTTTCTCAATAGCACGTACGCAAAAAATATGCTGCTTGATTAGTTTCATAAATTTGATTCTTAATGTATTGTTCTAACTGGCAAACCTAAGACGTGAGAGCGCAATATCTGAATATTCAAATGATATTCACCATTGAATATCATTTGAATATAACAGTGAATATAACACTTTCTTTATGCCAGTTAGGGCAATGCACTGTTTGACAAAGTTGTAGAATTTATCAAGATCTTCAATTTCATCATACACCATATTCATGAATTCTGCTGTTGAACATAGTTATCGGTAAATTTATCCAACTTCACGAAATGACATTTTTCAGCACTGCTCTTTACCTTGGATCGTGTTGGGGTGCAGGACAAGTTACTATAGATATCTTGCATCAAATGTTCCAGGTACAATGTCAGCTTTTCGCATAAGTAGCTTGCACAAAGAGCCAATGAGTGGAAAATGATCAAATGAGTACAGTCACGTTTCAGCAGCTTCCTGGCGGATTCGTCAGAACCGATTATTACAGATGGTCCATCTGATCCAAAGCTTACAAGCCTTTTTTTTGTAATCAATGCCACTGATCTGGAGCTGCTCAAAAACTGCATTGTAGATCGTTTGATCATCCAGCAGGTTGAGTTCAACTCGTCCCCATCATCTTTCAACAGTGAGGTTTTTGAGTGGACAAGCAATTGCCAAAAATCTTAAAAATCTTGGTTTATCTCAAAAATCTGTAATCTTTACATACACATATACGTATGAGAAATATGAAAAAAAATCTGTGACAATCTATAGATAAATCTGTGTATGTGGCAACCCTGCTTGTCAACCAGACCCAACCTCAATGCAAACCTTTTATCCTTCGCAGCATTTAGTGGCTTTGTGAAGAAATCCGGTCCCATCTCCTCCGACGGGCAGTTTCTCAACTTGATAGCACCAGCTGACGAAAGTTCCCGGATATAGTGATATCGCGTATTGAGGTGCTTCGTCGTCTTCTTGTGTTGATCCAGCGCAACAAAGTCGAGACAACTCCTGTTGGCCTTGACGACCGCTACAGCCGACTTAATCTGCCCTTCATTCAACTCAGTACAGTAGCAGTTTTGTTCTCATTCAGTTGAGTTAACATAATTGTGTCTTTGTTCTGGCATAATCAAGTTGCTGCAACTAATTATGACCGTAGTGTGGTACTTGGGATGTGCAGTTTCCTAGAGCGTGACGTACTCCGCCTTCATTGTGGACCGCCGCTTTTCCAACCCAAGGGGTCAAATTTTGCTTGAAGAACTGGCCATGTTGAACGTAGACCAAGAGTACCCACCAAAGAAACGGAGCGGAGTCCGATTATCGACGTGACGATCTGCAGCCCTGGGCAGTCGAACAACTGTAGGGTGACGGATGGCTACACCCATAGTGCCCAATTGGCGGTTCGCTATAGTATCGTCCACTATACTGAGGTATGGCGGGCCGACATGGCCCCCCGCATTGAGTACTAAGAGCTACCTTGGTAAGCTCGAAAGTACGCACATCCTGCAGATATCCGAATGAGTCGTTCGGCGACACGGGGAAGTTACGTTGCACTTGACGCAGATCCTGTCTGGCTACGGCTGCTTTGGACAATATCTGCAAAAGTACGGGCACACCGATTCCTCCGCGTGTCCCGTATGCGGTGATGCCTAGGAAACCGCAGAACTTGTGTTCTTCGCTTGCTCTCACTTCAACGACGCGAGGAACGTCATGACTGCCTAGTTCGGAAAATGTGTTGAGTCCGCGACATCTCGGACGCGGTTATCACGGCGGCCGCCCCGATCGTCCTCGAGCTCCAAATCAGATGGAGAGGGACCAACTAACTACTAAAGTCCTATAATAGTCCTATATAGTCCTATATAGTCCTAAGTCCTATATAGACAAACGGGTGCCTAAAGTACAATAGTCCCCTCCCCGAAGTAATATCGGAAGGTAGATCCGAGAGGAGGGTGGTACGAAGGCTAGAGGTACGGGAGAATTATCAGAATCAATCGCAATCAAACCAGAATCACATCGATATCGAGATGGCCTTGCCGACGATGCCGATCATCACAAAACACAAACTTTTTTTTTTTTTGGGGCATAAAACCACTGCGTCCACGGAGTTGAACTTTTGTGGTATACCCCTGTTTACTATACTAATTCGCATCTTAAGACTAGATCACCATTTGCAATGTCCGGTTACTAGGCCAGTATAGGTACAAAGAACTCTCTTATTGAGCTCCAGAAGCTTTTTACTAATTGTAATATTTGGAATTATAAACCTTTTCGCTTGAGAACACTTTGTGGTGACCAACCAATTGGTCATCACCCTTTGCTCTTCCCAAGATATTAATTCCATTTTTATGGCACAGTATGATATACCGCAGAATGGTTCTGGGCCAATAAACTGTGCATTTGAACTTTGTTTAGCAAGCTCGTCTGCCCTTTCATCGCCCTCAATGTCACAGTGTCCCGGAACCCAGAATAAATTTACCGAGTTCTCTTGGCACACCTTTCGCAATGAAAGAATGCATTCCCAGACAAGTTTGGATGTACATTTATAATTACTTAACGCTTTGAGTGCCGCTTGGCTGTCTGTAAAAATACAAATATTTGCATATCTATATTTTCTCTTCAGACAAACGTTAACACATTTTATTATTGCAAAGATCTCCGCTTGGAAAACCGTTGGATAGTTTCGCATCGCCACTGAGATTTCTACCCCAGGGCCGAAGATTCCTGCTCCCGTTTTTGTTCCAATTTTTGAGCCATCTGTGAAAAATTTTATGGAGCCATGACGAACAGTGGGACCTCTGACTTCCCAATCTATACGTGACGTTTCACATATCTTGTAAGGGATGTCATGGTTTACCACAGGTTTCATCCAGTCTCCATTCATATACATCACTGGCCCATTTTGAAAGCTTTGTGAAATGCTCAGGTGACCGACTAAGTCACCAGACATGAAAGTTTTCAACCTGTTTAAGTCTAAGCATACTTTTTCCGCTTCTAGTTGCACGTATTCGTGCAAAGGCAGCAGATTTAGCATTGCATTCAACGCATTTGATGGAGTGCTGCGCATCGCTCCTGTAATAGCAATGGACACTAGCCGTTGAAGTTTTGTAAGCTTTATCTGTGCAGTAGCCTCTTTTGTTTTTGGCCACCACACAAGAGAAGCATACGATAGTTTTGGACGTATTATCGATGTATAAATCCACATTATCATTTTTGGTTTTAGACCCCATTTTCTGCCAAATGTTTTTGAGCAAATCCAGAAAGCACTGGTTGCCTTACCGATCACACACTCAAGGTGAGCATTCCAGTTCAGTTTGGCATCCAGTATCACTCCTAAGTATTTAACCTGATCACTAAGATGGATCTCTAATCCTCCTAGCTGGAACGCTTTTAGAATAAACTTCCTTTTCCTAGTGAAAGGTACAATTACTACTTTTGCTGGATTAATGCTAAGGTCCTCCTTGATACACCAAAACTGGGTAAATTTTAGGGCCCATTGCATTCTTTCTGAAATGATGTTATCAAATTTTCCCCTCACACAGTTTATCATACTCCAAATGCGCCTTTAATGTCGCCTTTAATGCGCCTCGGAGATTATGCGAGTTTACATCAACAAAAACAAAATTGAGACAAATATATTCGATAAATTGATCATGAATTTCCTGAAAATTCATGGAATTCAATAAGATGATCTAAAAGAATGCCAAAATTGATCTCTGATCTACAGTTAAATTGAATTACATTTAAAATTAGTTGTATATATTTTTCCACATTTCAGTTATTTCTTATATTTCAATATTGCGATTGAAAAAATCACTGTTTTTGCAAAAAGCCAACTTATCTTCGCAATGGCTACTATAAAACTCTTTGGTCATTTGGTGACTTTCAATGCCAATTTGCCATTTAATTCATTTGCTGCAGCTAGAATGGTTTGAAAATGCTTTTTCAACTGACCACAATAAGATAATTTGATTGAATTCTAAAACGGCATTTCAAAACAGCATTTTTCGAGTCCATAAAGACAAAATAACACAAACCTACAAACCTTTGATATGAGTAAAAGGATCTTTAGAAGACAAGGTTTTAAGATCGTTGTAAAGATGCTGTGAAGGTTCTTATAAACCTGCCTAAAATTTGAAACCTATTGGCACCTCTTGCTGCCATAATAAAATCAAATTGATTTCCAGTGGCTATCATAAAACTTTAATGAAACTTAAAAAAGCTGGATGATTTTGGCTATGTTAATTGGGTCGTGAGAGATTGATTTTTCTACTCTCTTCATATCACATTCTCCAGCAGTCATAAAGGTTTTGGTTACAAATGGTTAAATCAGATCAACCTGTTTGTGAGTGACACAGTATTTGACCATCATTCGTGAGTTTTAACACAGCACTGCCAGTAAGACTAACCGAGCTGCGGCAGAACAAGAAGCTGCGGCTCCCGCTGCATCTGCAGCAGCTGCCCAGCAGTAAACTGGTCCTCCTCAGCTTTCACCTACACCGGTGCCGCAGTCTTCGCTCCTCCCGCCACTATCGGTTGTCCAACCGGTGCAGTCGGTTCCGGAACCGATCCTTCTCAACACTGCCACCATTGCCGCTTGCCGGTAATCCTATGCCGAAACCGGTTTCGAGCTTCAAACACTGCTCTGCCCCAACCCATACCAGACATACTAAAGCTCATCCTCAATTAAGGACCCTCTAAGCCACTAAAGTAGACTCAGTTACAAGAGTAATTATGCGCATCAGCAGGAACACCGAATTCTAATGTCGTTTTTTGAAATGTAGAAGAAGTTTGTTGTCAAGAAGCAATCCAGAGAATTCTTAAAACCTCGCAAGGATGTTGTCGAGACTTTTCAAGGAGGTTCTTGGAACACCCTTGAAACTTTTCCAGAAAGTTCCAGAAAACTGTCCTCATTGTGATAGTGGAACTTGTCAGTGATGTGATTGAACTCCCTGTGAGACTTTTTTGCAATCAAAAATATCTTCAAATTTCTTTTAACCTTTGATTCAGTTCATCATGAGCAACGATAAATCGGATCGATCTCACTGTGAAATATGTTGTTATATTACACAGAAAAAGTAAAACTCCTTTTTTTTTTTTTTAAAAAGGCCGTGCGTAGCGTAGTTGCTACTCCGTTACCGATCAGAACTAGTGTAATTGCACAGAGAACCACATAGATGGAGCTTGGGAGTAGGCTTTGCATCTTCAATGTACAAGTTCACTAATTCTATTTATAGATCAGTACCGGCGCCGGCCACGTCCTCACGGTCTTTGGGGAGAGGGAAGGATGATTAGTTTGACAATCGTTGGATAGAGACCGTGTTTACCTCTGTGTCTCCACAATTGTCAAGGGAAGGATAGATTTGTGTTAGTGAGGCAGGTTTATTTATAGATCATGGATTCACTGTGGTAAGTGATGCGATCAATGAAAGCGCAGTAGACTGCTTTTTATTCTAAATATAGTGGTGATAGAAAGAGGCAAGTGACAAATGACAAGGAAGGGGACGGGCCTGGGATTGAACTCCCGACCATCTGCTCAGTAAGCAGAACGGATAACCACTGAGCTATCCAGCCACGTCCACAGAAAAAGTAAAACTCCTCCGGAGATAAACTAATATTTTGGTAATTATTTACGAAAGAATTCTAAAATTCTCTAAAGATTTGAAATATCCTTCACATTCTCGAAACATCTCAAAACATTTCAAAAGAAATTCTGGAACATTTCCATAACATTTATGAAACATTTTCAGAAAGCTCTTAGAAGCATCTCTAAGTAATTAAAAATTAGTAAGAAGAAGGAGTTCACCAGAATGTGATAAAAAAATTCTTAAGACAATTCACCTTCACAAAAGTATTCCAACTACTCTAGTTGAGAAAGTCCTGGCAAATTGGTCAGAAAGTTATTCAAGAATATTTGAAACTTAAAATAGAAATCTTTCGAACTTTAAAAAAAAAAATCCAAATAGAAGTCTTCAAAACTAGTTGTCAATCGCATTGAAGGATTTTTTTTCTGAATTACTCATAGATGTTAGTGAAACTCCTACGACAGTAATAGGAGCAGTTCAAAATAATTTAAGAAGGTTTTAAACCTCGCTTGATAGTATTTGAAACTTTTCAATGAAAACTATTTGATAACTTGATAGACGCTCTATTTAAAATTTCCAGAACTGAAAATAGTTCTCAAAAATTAGTTCCGGAAGCTTTTGAATCTATTTCAAACAGTGTTCACTGACAGAACTACTACTAGAACGCTCAGAACTTCTGTGGGAAGTTCATTGGACTCCTTGGAGCTTCTTGGATGATTTACTTCTTCGTGTTTTTCGGACTTCACAGCATTAGTCATAATTTCACTTTAAAATAACCTTTGAAAACACAAACACGATCAACAGGTGTTAATGGATTAAGTACCATTACCCACTGTAATAGAATCCAAAGCATTTTAATTGATCATTTAATCAAACCTTACCAATTTGCAATACATACCATTCCTTTCACTTTCGATGAGTCCATTCTCAGCCAAAGCGTTACGTAACAGCATCGCATCGTTTCCATGACACCCACCCCCAGGGTGACAGCCGGTTTACTGTGTCTAGTTGTTCTGCCTGCCATCAGTCGCTTCGCGCTGCTGCCAGCTATCTCAAATCTACGCCGAAGCATCGCCTACTGGGCCTCAAGGTGCCAGCCCGTCGTCCAACCGTTGGCTGATCCTCCGGTATGGAAATAAATCTCGGCGAAGTCAGCAATGCCTAAACACGCATAGTCCAACCAACCAACTAGCTGGCTATCGTTTGGCTCATTAATTTTAATGCGCACCTTTTTGACTGGGATGCTGAAAATGCATTCATATGCATCGGTGGGACCCACGGGAGTCATCGTGTTGTCATCGCGGTCGACGACGGCCGCAAGCAGTCAGTTCAACGTTGTTGCGGGTATTTATTGTAACGAAATCAAAACCCCGCAAGTGCTGTGAGGGCTGTTAGATCAAGGTAGAGTCGGGGATGGTTCAGTTCGTGTTAAATGGAGGTCTTTAGAGTTAACCATTTTCACCTACAAATCACACGTCGGCGGTGGTTGTCGTCGTCGCTGAACCAGCAGCCCATAGGGCAATTATAGGTTTAAACTTCTGTGATCGTACGGCTCGTACAGAGTCGGTTGGGTAATAATTCGAAGAAAAATGGGCGTTTTGCGGGGTTCGAATGCTTGCCTGCACTTGCGCGCTTCGCAGTGTGTTAAGTGATTTAATCGAAGAGTGTTCTCTAGTCGGTAGGTGGAATAATGTCATGGCATGCTTCAAAAGTCTCCCACGAAATGCCTACTGGGTCAGAACCCACCGAAAGGAACACCCTCGTTTTTTTCGTAATTCACCTTTTTCGCATATTTGCTACCGACGACTAACTCGACGACATGAATTTTCAACAACCCTATTAGCCGACGTATCTAATCTCGAGAACGATTGACTTTTAATCCTTTAACATTTGTTCGAGGTGCGATGTGCTGCGCGTTTCGAAACGCAAAACAAATCTGTCGTCTCGTGTCTTCGCCAAAGCTGCAAATGTGCCCAACTTGGCACGCCACCGACAGCATTGTGGATATTATCGATCCGATACGGGAACGCAACTCTGCTGGTTCCAATCGCTATGCTAATGAATTCGGTTGGTATCAATTAGAAGCTTGCAATGGAGAAGGGGCCCACCTTGATGGCTCGGAGAAGTGCTGGTTTCGATTTCAGCAGTGTGCAAACAAGAAGCAACAGTAGACCAATTTGGGGGGCCAATTTGTACTGACTAACTACAGCGAACCGCACACAGATTGACTCCTCATTGCGAGTGGTGGGCTCCTCCGACAGTCAGTCAAGTACGGTGCACGGATTATTATTGGACTTTAATGACCCTCTCGATTGACCGCAGATTGACTGGTCAAATAGGCTTCGCTGGCGCAGCGGTAGATCCCAACATCGATGCAAGGTAAACAAGCAATCAGCCTGGTAATTGGAACAGATATTGCTACCCTTCTTCGGGGGCACTGGCTGGCTGATTGTCCGCGGGGAAGCCAGGTGAAAGTCGATGACGCTTCGTAGTTCATATGATTTGATAGTCGACTTGGAAGACTTCTAATGCCTTTTGTCAGTTGGTAAGCATTGGAAGTTCTCAAAAGCGTTGCAACACGCATTCACACGACGACCAGCCAGCAATTCCAATCTGGGACAATTGGTCATTGGACTGAAAAATGTCTTCTTCCCAGAACGAACCGCAATTGTGACCGCATAGCCAACGAACGAACGAACGAACGAACGAACGAACGAAGGAATGCACCCCCTCCCCCCCAATCCCTGCCGACAAATAACATTTCCTTTCAGGCGGGCGGGTGCATGCATATATGGGAAAAATTGGCCGCGACTTTTGACTTTTGTGTTCCCAACTACAGTAGTGGCGGCGGCATGCGACGGCTTCTTCTTCTTCTTCTCCGACGACGACGACGACGACGGCGACTTGGAATAAGCGGAAAATAATGGAACAATAAAAATTAGTAACATGGGGCGTGACATGTAAATTACTGCTCGGTTTGCCTCCCTTCATTCTTCCCAGGAGACGGCGCACAGTGGGGAAAAAGGGCCCGAAACGCGAAAGAATTCTATATTTCAGCTCGGAGTGGAACGATTTCTGTAAATGTTACCATAACTTAAAGGAACATTTCCAAGAATTCGAATGGATGTGGTCTCATTGGTCGCACGCAACTGCTTGAGGAGCAAATGAGCTCATTTTACCCTGATTCCCCTAATATTTCCTTGTTGTTCAGAAATTTTTTTGCTCGGTGCCTACCTTAAAACTCCCACTTGCCCTTAGGTTCCATTTGAAGAACTCCAATTCCAAGAAATAGAGCTTTGCAGAAATTTGTGTTTCATTTGTATGGAAGTCCTCCCCTTCCAGGCGGGGAAGGAGCTTCGAACCATCATAAGAACCTTTTCCGGCCTCAATAACCCTTACATATAATTTTTAATAACAGTAGGTATGATCCTCATGTTTGATTGACATTTGTGTGTAATTTTCATGAGAGCCCACCCCTTCCAGAGAGAGGAGGAGTCTTAAACCTCCATAGAAACATTTTTTGGTTCCGAAAACCCCCACATCCGAAATTTGGTTCCATTTGCTTGATTAGTTCTCGAGTTATGCAGAAATTTGTGTTTCATTGGTGTGGGAACACCTCTTCCAGATGCGGGAGGGGTCTCAAACCATCATAAAAACCTTCCCCGACTCCAAAAATCCCGGCATAAAAATAGTCATACCAGTTGGGATACTTCTCATGTTTGGCTCAAATTACCAAATAAACATTTCTTGCCTTCAAAAACTCACCCATACCAAATTCGGTTCCATTTAATTGATAAGTTCTCGAGTTATGCAGGAATCTGATTTTCATTTGCCCTTTCTAGAAGCGGGAGGGGTCTCGAACTATCATAAGAAGCTTTTCCGGACCCAAAAACAACTAATTACAAATTTGCAAAGCAGTAGGCCTAGTTCACATGTTTGATTGAAATTTGTGTTTCATTTGTATGAGAGCCCCCCTTTTTAGAGGGAGTGCAGCTTTGAACCACCATAAAATCATTTAATGCCTTAAAAAACTTGTCCATTCCAAATTTGGTTCCATTTGCTCTATTAGTTCTCGAGTTATGCAGAAATTTGTGTTCCATTTGTTTGAGAGTGCCCCCCCCCCTCCCCCCTCATATGGCGGAAGAGTCTCAAATTACCATAGAAACATTTCTTTCCTTCAAAAACTTCCACATGCCAAATTTGGTTCCATTTTCCTGATTAGTTCTCGAATTATACAAGGATTTTCGTTTCATTTGTATGGGATCCCCCCTTTTCAGATAGGGGAGGAGTTTCAAATCAACATAGAACCATTTTTTGTCTTCAAAAACCACCACATGCAAAATTTTGTTCCGTTTGCTTGATAAGTTCCCGAGTTAAGCAGAATATTGAGTTTTATTTGTATGGGAGTCCCTCCCACTTTTAGGACGGGGAGGGTTCTCTAGCTCAACCTTAAAAACCTTTCTTGCCTTCAAAAACTCACACATGCTGGTTTCTGTTGCTGGATTAGTTCTCGAGTTATGTAGAAAATAGTGTTTCAATTGTATGGGAGCGACCCTTTTCAGAGAAGGGAGGGGTCTTTAACTATCATAAGAACCTTTTTTGGGGCCCTGCATACAAAATTTCACGCCGATCGGTTAAGTAGTTTTCGAGTCTGTAAGGGTCAAACAGACAGACAGACAGACAGACAGACAGACAGACAGACAGACAGACAGACAGACAGACAGACAGACAGACAGACAGACAGACAGACAGACAGAAATCCATTTTTATATATATAGATAATGATTTCACAAACAAGAAATTAGCAGTGCCATATACCAGAAATAAGAGGAAAAATTAGTATATTCCATCTAATTCCAACTATCTTTGGTTATCTTGACAGATACGCGTATTTCGGCTACAATGCACTATGGTCAGATCCCGAATTTACGAGAAACATGCTCCCAGCGCCTAAACTTGAAACTTTAACAGCAAAGTGAAGTTCTACAATATGTTTTGTATCACTAAGGCCCAGTTTTTTGATGTTGATTAAAATTAGGGTGGTCCGCATTTTTACACGGAAATACATAAACTAACTTTTTTAATTGCTAAAATAGACGTTTACATGCTTGAGCAAAGTTGTAGCGCAAAAATTTCATGGAATTTTCATATATAAATTTTTTGTAGCTTGAAACCGATTTAGAGCTACTTTTCCTCATCAACGTAGGGTGTACAATAAATTTTTTTTGCGCTAGTTTTTATTTAAATTTTCACCATATTGCGACGAGGTTTAGAAATTTTAAAGACGCGTAGTTTTTAATAACTTTTGCCGCTAGCTTCAACCAATTAATAGTTATTGAAGTTTTTCTAAAAACGCCCTTTTCTATGGGTGAGCAAACAAAAAAACAAATTACAAACATCATTTGAAAAGGCAATCTAATTTGTTCAACATATGTGAAAACTAGAGATATTTTATTTCTGTATCTTGATAAAATAACATTTGAATCTGGAATGGTTTTTAGAAGAAAAACTTCAAAGCTATTGATTGGTTGAAACTAGCGGCAAAAATAATATATCAAAATACGCGCCTTAAAAAAAAAAAAGAAATTTCTTTGCTCGGTGTGACTCAAGATCAACAAAATGATGCTAGTCCTATGTGAAATTTCCAAGAGAATCGATTGAAGTAGGTTTCGTTAACCGCACGGTTCTGTTAATAAAGATATTGCTGATTTTACCCTGATTCCCCCTGTGTTTATCATAAATTTCTTTGATCAGAGTTACTCAAGATCAACAAATTATTGCTAGTCCTTTGTGAAATTGACTGAGAAATCGCTTGGAATTGATTTCATTCACCGCACAGCTCTGTGAATGAAGATATGGCTGATTTTACCCTGATTCCCCTAATATTTACATGTTTTTCACAATTTTCTTTATTCGGTGTGATTTAAGATCAATAAAATAATGCTAGTTCTTTGATAAACTTCCTAGGGAATCAATTGAAATTGAATCCGTACGGCTCTGTGATCGAAGATATGGCTGATTTTACCCTGTTTCCCATAATAGTTTTGTGTTTATCATAAATTTCTTTGGTCGGAGTAACTCAAGATCAACAAATTAAAGCTAGTCCTATGTAAAATTTGCTGAGGAATCAGTTGAAATTAGTTTCGTGCACCATACGTCTCTGTGAACGAAGATATGATAGATTTTACCCCGATTCCCCTAATATTTTTGTGTAATTCAGAGATTGCTTTGTTCGGTGTAACATGAATAAGGAGAAAAGCGGACTAAAAAATAATAAGTCAGAGAGTAAGTTAATTCTTAGAACGTGTTTTCATATGACGACAACTTCAATTTAAACTTCAAAAGTTGCGCTCAATGCATTCGGTGAATTCATCCATTGCCAACTGCAAGGAAAACTAACCTTACTTTTTGCGGTAAGAGTTAAAGAGATAACAAGGAAAAGTACTACCGGTAACTGTCAAAATGTGAGTAAAAGAGACGGGGAGAATCAGGATGAATGCAAAGAAGTTCATTGCATTCATTCGTGCCGTCAGCTGTGTGCACCTGAACAATATAAAGTAGGCAGGAGACAGCATTTTCACGAATTCATTAGATGACGTTTGAGCGGTGCCATGTTTACTAAAAATGTTTTTTTCTTTATATCGAAAATATTGGGGGAATCTGGGTAAAATGTGCCATATTTTCGTTCTAAGAGCCGTGCGGTGAACGAAACCAACACTGATTGATTTTTCGGGCATTTTTACATAGGACTAGCATAGTTTAGTTGATCTTGAGTCACACAAAGCAATGCAATTTCTGAATATTATAACAATATTAGGAGAATCAGGGTAAAATTAGCTATATCTTCGTTCACAAAGCTGTTCGGTGAGCGAAATTAACTCCAATCGATTTTCCAGAAAATTTTACATTGAACTAGCCTAACTTTGTTGATCTTGAGTTACACCGACCGAAGAAATTTCTGACTTACAAAAAAATATTAGGGAAATCAGGGTAAAATGAATCATATCTTCATTCACAAATTGGTAAAACTAACACCAATCAAGTCTTCAGGAAATTTACATGAACTAACCTTATTTTGTTGCTTTTGAAAAACACCAAACAAAAAATGTCTGAAAACCAACAAAAACGTTAGGGGAATCAGGGTAAAATAAGCCGTGTGGTGAATGAAACCAACTCCAATCGATTGGCCAAAGAATTTTTAAATGGACTAGCCTTGTTTTTTTGCTGTAGAAACATGAACAAATAAATTTCTGAATCACACAAAAATACTAGGGAAATTAGGGTAAAATCAACCATATCTTTGTTAACAGAGCTGTGCGGTAAATAAATCTTAGCTTGAATCCATTTTTCAGGCAATTTTATTTTATTTTGTTGATCTTGACTCAAACCGAACAAAGCAATCTCTGAATAACCAAAAACTATTAGGGGAATCAGGGTAAAATCAGCCATATCTACGTTCACAGAGCCGTGCGGTAAATGAAACCAATTTCAATCGATTCCCCAGGAGATTTTACAAAGAACTGGCATTTTTTTATTGATCTTGGTGACACCGAGCAAAGAAAATTGTGAAAAACCTGTAAAAATTAGGGGAATCAGGGTAAAATTAGCCATATCTTCATTCACAGAGTCGCGCGGTAAACTAAACCTACTTGAATCGATTTTCCTAGAAATTTTACGTGCGATTTGCAATATTTTGTTGTTCTTTAATCACACCGAGCAAAGAAATTTCTGATTAACAAAAAAATATATTAGGGGAACCAGGGTAAAATGAGCACTTTTGCTCCTCAAGCAGTTCCGTGTGGTCAATGAAACCACGTCCATTCAAATTTTTGGACATTTTTCTTCAAGTTAAGATAATCACCGCACGGATGTGGTTGTGGAGTTAAAGAACTTATTTTACCCCACTTCCCCTTGCATTCTTGAATAATTTATAGACATCTTTGCACAGAGAGGCTCAAGATCAACAAAATAGTGCTAACCCCATGTGAAATTTGCTGGAAAATCGAATAGAAGCTGTTTCAACTGCCGCATGGCTCTGTGAACGAAGATATGGCTGATTTTAACCCCACTGCCCCTTATATTTTTGAATAGTTTATAGATATTTTTGCTTGGAGTGGCTCAAAATTAATCCAATAAGACTAGTCTTATGTCAAATTTTGTGGAAAATCGAAGTTGTTTCAACCAGCACACGGCTTTGTAAATAAAGATATGGCTGATTCTACCCAAATTCCCCTTATATTATTGAATAATTTATAGATCGTTGCTCGGGCTGGCTCAAGGTCAACAAAATAGAGCTAGTACTATGTGAAATTTATTGAAAAATCAAAAAGAGTTTGTTTCAACCACCACATGGCTCTGTGAACGAAGATATGGCTGATTTTACTCCACTTCCCTTTGTGTTATTGAATAATTTATAGATATCTGTGCACGGAGTAGCTCAAGATCAACAAAATAGCGCTATTCCCATGTAAAATTTCCTGGAAATCGAATAGAAGCTTTTTCAACTACCTTTGTGCTTTGTGAACGGAGATATGGCTGGTTTTACCCCACTTCCCCTTGTAAAGTTTATAGATATCTTTACTCGGTGTAGCTCAAGATCAACCAAATACGGCTAGTCCAATGTGAAATTTCCTGGAGAATCAAATAGAGGTTGTTTCAACCACCAAATGGTTCTGTGAACGAAGATATGGCTGATTTTACTCCACTTCCCCTTATAATATTGAATAATTTATAGATTTCTTTGCTCGGAGTAGCTCAAAATCAACAAAATAGTGCTATTCCCATGTGAAATTTCCTGGAAATCGAACATAAGCTTTTTCAACTACCGCACGACTCTGTGAACGAGGATATGGCTGATTTTACCCCACTTTCCCTTGTGTTCTTGAATAGTTTATAGATATTTTCGCTTGGAGTGGCTCAAGATTAATCCAATAAGACTAGTCCTATGTCAAATTTCGTGAAAAATCGAATATAAGTTGTTTCATTTACCACACGGCTTTGCAAACGAAGATATGGCTGATTTTACCCCACTTCCCCTTGTATTATTGAATAATTTATAGATCGTTGCTCGGAGTGGCTCAAGATCAACCAAATACGACTAGTCCAACGTGAAATTTCCTGGAGAGTTTAAAAAAGGTTGTTTCAACCACTACATGGCTCTGTGAACGAAGATTTGGCTAATTTTACCCCACTTCCCCTTGTATTCTTGAATAGTTTATAGATATTTTAGCTTGGAGTGACTCAAGATTAATCCAATAAGACTAGTTCATGTCAAATTATGTGGAAAATCGAATAGAAGTTGTTTCATTTACCAACCGGCTTTGTAAACGAAGATGTGGCTGATTTTACCCCACTTTACCTTATATTATTGAATAATTTATAGATATCTTTGCTCGGGGTGACTCAAAATCAACCAAATACGACTAGTCCAGTGTGAAATTTCATGAAGAATCAAAAAGAGGTTGTTTTAACCACCACATGGCTCTGTGAACGAAGATATGGCTAATTTTACCCTACTTCCCCTTATATTTTTGAATAATTTATAAATATCTTTGCACAGAGAGGCTCAAGATCATCAAAATAGTGTTATTTCCATGCGAATTATTTTGGAAAATCAAAGAAAAGCTGTTTCAACTACCGCACGGCTCTGTGAACGAAGATCTGGTTGATTTTACCCTACTTCCCCTTGTATTCTTGAAAATTTTATAGATATTTTTGCTTGGAGTATCTCAAGATTAATTCAATAAGACTAGTCCTATGTCAAATGTTGTGGAGAATCGAATAGAAGTTGTTTCAACCACCACACGGCTTTGTGAACGAAGATATGGCTGATTTCACCCCACTTTCCCTTGTATTCTTGAATAATTTTTAGATATCTTTACTCGGTGTAGCTCAAGATCAACCAAATATGGCTAGTCCAATGAGAAATTTCCTGGAGACTCAAATAGACGTTGTTTCAACCCCCACATGGCTCTGTGAACGAAGAAATGGCTGACTTTACCCCACTTTCCCTTATATTATTGAATAATTTATAGATATCTGTGCACGGAGAAGCTCGAGATCAATAAAATAAAGCTATTCCCATGTGAAATTTCCTGAACATCGAATAGAAGCTTTTCAACTACCTCACGGCTCTGTGAACGAAGATATGGCTGATTTTACCCCACTTCCCCTTTTTTTTTTGAATAATTTATAGATATCTTTGCTTGGAGTAGCTCAGTATCAACCAAATATGGCTAGTGCAATGTAAAATTTTCTGGAAAATCAAAGAGAGGTTGTTTCAACCACCACATGGCTATGTGAACAAAGATATGGCTGATTTCACCCCACTTCCCCTTGTATTATTGAATAGATTATAGATATTTTTGCTTGGAGTGGCTCAAATTAACCCAATAAGACTAGTCCTATGTCAAATTTTGTAGAAAATCGAATAGAAGTTGTTTCAACTACCGCACGGCTCTGTGAACAAAGACATGGCTGATTCTACCCCACTTCCCCTTGTATTCTTGAATAGTTTATAGATGTTTTCGCTTGGAGTGGCTCAAGATTAATTCAATAAGACTAGTCCTGTGTCAAATTTCGTGGAAAATCGAATAGAAGTTTTTTTTATTTGCCACACGGCTTTGTAAACGAAGATATGGATGATTTTACAACACTTCCCCTTATATTATTGAATAATTTATAGATATCTTTTCTCGGAGTAGCTCAAGATCAACAAAATAGGGCTAGTCATTTGTGAAATTTCCTGAAGAACCGTATAGAGGTTGTTTCATATACCGCAAAGCTCTGTGAACAGCTGATTTTACCCCACTTTCTCTTATATTCTTGGGATAAATAATTCAGCAAAACCGTCCAGGAGTCGTATGCTGCTGATACTGTGGATTTTGTACTGTAAGAAATGAACTTACTAAGCTCGGAGGAAATTATTCTGACATTCGAACAAACTTCGATTCAAGTTAGAAGGAACTTCTTTCGAAGTCCAAAGGAATTTCTTCTGAAATTCCTAGAAACTTCTCCTGAAGCTCGAAGGAGCTTCGGCTGAAGTTCGTAGTGACTTCATCACTGAAATTCAAATTACTCAGAACATCGAAGGAAGTTTTAAGGAACTTTCCCAAACGTTTGAAAGAACTCCTTCTGAACTTAGTTGCGATGGAACTTCTTGCTGAAGTTCGGAGGTACTTTTTTGAAGCTACGAACGCGAATGTCTGAGATTTTCTGAAGTTCTAAGCGAACTTCTCCTGAATGTTTTAAAGGACTTCTTCTGAAGTTCTGAGGAATTGCTCTCGAAGTTCATAGAAACTTTTCCTGAATTTTTAAGCAATTCTTTTGAAAATTTTTAAGAAGCTTTTTCTGAAGTTGTATAGGACTCTTCAGAAAGTTTTCTTGAATTTCAAAGAAGTACGCACAAATTTCTTCTGTACTATGAAGGAACGTATTCTGAAAACCAAAGCGTTTTCTTCTGAAGTTTGGAAAAAAATATTCTGCAGTTCTAAGGAAATTTTTCTGAAGTTCGAAGAAACTTCCTTTGAAGTTCAAAGGAATTTCTTCTGAAATTCTTTGGATCTTTTTTTGAAGTCCGATGGTACTTCTTCTGATGTTTGGAGGAATTTCTTCTGCAGTTTAAAGGAACTTCTAAATACTTCTTTTGAAGTTCAAAGGAACTTCTTAAATTCTTTTGAAGTTCAAAGTAACTTCTACTGATGTTTGAAGAAACGTTTTTGAAGTTCGAAGGTATTTATTCTAAAGTTCACAAAAAATCCTTCTTCATTCGAAAGATTTTTTTTCTGAAAATCGAAGGGCTTTCTTCTGAAGAGGAAATTATTATGAAGTTCGAACAAACTTCTTTTGGAGTTCTTGGAAAATCGAATAGAAGTTGTTTCATTTACCACACGGCTCTGTAAATGAAGATATGGCTGATTTTACCCCACTCTCAGTCATATCTTCTTTAACAGAGTCGTGCGGTGGTTGAAACAAGCTGTATTTGATTCTCCAGCAAATTTCACATTGGATTAGTCCTATTTTGTTGATCTTGAGTGACTCCCAGAAAATATATCTATAAATTATTCAATAATTTAAGGGGAAGTGGGGGTAAAATCAGAAATATTTTCGTTTGCAGAGCCGTGCGGTGGTTGAAACAACCTCTATTTGATTTTCCAGCAAATTTCACATTGGACTAGTCATATTTGGTTGATATTGAGCCACTCCGAGCGAATATATCTTTAAATTATTCAAAAATATAAGGGGACGTGGGGTAAGACCCGCCATATCTTCGTTCAGAAAGCCGTGCGGTGGTTGAAACAGCTTCTTTGTGATTTTCCAGGAAATTTCACATGAGGCTAGTCCTATTTGGTTGATCTTGAGCCTTGTCTAGAAATTATTCAAGAATATAAGGGGAAGTGGGGTAAAATAAGCTATATAGCTCCACAACCACATCCGTGCGGTGATTGAAATCAGTTCTATTCGATTTCCTAGACAATTTCCAAACGGAAATGGCCTTGTTTACAAACCGCGCTTAAAAGCGACAAAAGTTACAAATTTTCTCCTTAGTTTTCATCAATTCTTGCCCACTGTGCAGCGTCTGAACTTTGGAATTTTCACTGCGACGGCGGCGGCGACCGACGAAGGGTCAAAGTTTTCGGGGGAATGCAAATTTTTTGGTTTTCTGGTCGGAGCGGGCGATTTTTCGAGGGAGTATTGTTTCGGTTCAATTACAATTTGAGATATTTCTCCCGTCGGTGGAGATCCCGGAAGGGGGAGGATTTACGTTTCCCATCCCATTTTCGGCGTCGGTTATTTCTTTTCCATAAAGAAAAAAAAAACGTACGACTGCGCTGTGGTTGAGGTGCGTCTTGCATAATTCGTCGTAGCACACAACATAAATTTACATTTCAATGAAAGTGAGAAACGGCATCCCCTAACTCTAGGGATTCTTGCGTGGCTATAATGGCTATTAAATTTCTCAGGCGACCTGTGCGAGCGCACAAGCGGCGAACCCCGCTGATGATGACGTCCGAATGCAGAGTACTGGACCGAGTGCGAGTTGCATCAGAGCGCGTGTTTTCTTCCCCCAGCTTTAAATAGTAAATAAATACATATCTGAAATGATGCGAGCATGCGTCGCCTCGTTTGCCAAAGGCTGAGAAAAGAGATGGGTCCAGTAATGGCGGATGTGATTTCAGCACCCGGTGCTGGGGTTTCTCGCTCTCGCTAGAGGGATGCCAGTTTTGGTTCGGTTTAACGATTGTATTTACATTTCGGAATTGGAGCTGATGCCGCTGCCACTTCAGCTGCCGGCAGTAATTATCATCGTTGGGGAATGCCTGCCTCCTGGCGGTGCGTGGTAGTTTCACTTTCGGTTGCAGATTCGTGCTCTGGTCAACGCGGTGATTCTGTGAGTTGTTCAAGATTGCGAGGAGTCCATTTTCAAAAAGTCTTTACTCAGTCACATTGATAGTCATAAAGGGTGAGTCGGTAATTATTGTGACACTTTCAAACTTGACCTAAATTAACCAAATTTTCCTAAATTAACCAAATTCTTCGTAGACTTATCTTTATACAATTTTATGAATTTTTGTATGAAGCGTAGACTTTGGTCAAACCCTCCCCTTTCCCATAAAAATCTACGTGGTTTATGAATAGCCCCTTTCGACGCGGGACTTGGCCAAAAACCTTGAGGTTTCGCCAAATTTCGTCCAGAGGGCCAGGAAACGATCCAGATTGAAATCGTACAAAGTGCAGAACCTTCCAAATCAGGTCAAACGACGCCAGCAGTGTGTTGCTAAAACGCGTAGCGGTGCTGGGTTTTTGATGATGAGACCTACATTAAAGAACAATTATGCTGTTGATGACCGTTGCAAACCGAAAAAACCGGTCGAAATTCACTTCGAAATATCTGATTTGGCAGGCCATATGCATTTCGGTAAACGGAGTGACCAAAGTCAATAAAAAAAACGGAGAGCTTCACAAAACTGAATGCCTCCAAAAACGGTTTTTGCCATTTTTGAAACAACAGAATCTTTAAACCATTGATTTGGTCAAATTTGGTGACATGCCATTACTCGAAACCCGTTCAGAAGTGACATACGGCTGATACTGTGGATTTGGTACCGTAAGACAATTTACTAAGCTTGGAGGAAATTATTCTGAAGCTCGAACAAACTTCGATTCAAGTTACAAGGAATTTCTTTCGAAGTCCAAAGGAACTTCTTCTGAAATTCTTAGAAACTTCTCCTGAAGTTCAAAGGAACTTTGCCTGAAGTTGGCAAAGTCTTCTTCTGAAGTTCGCAGGAACTTCTTCTGAAGTTCAAAGGAACATATTCTGAAACTCGAATTACTCAGAAGTTTGAAGGAAGTTTTAAGGAACTTTTCCTAAAGTTTGAAAGACCTTCTGTCTAAGCTTAATTTCGAAGGAACTAAGCTAAGAATTTCGAAGGAACTTCTGGCTGAAGCTCGGAGGTACTTCTTTTGAAGTTCGAAGCAACTTCTTCTGAAGTTCTTCGGAACTTCTTCTGAATTTCTTAGGAACGTATTCTGAAGTTCTAAAGAACTTCTCCTGAATGTTTTCTGTAACTTGCCTTGAAGTTCTCAGGAACTTCTCCTGACGTTTTAAAGAACTTCTTCTGGAGATCTGAGGAATTGCTCTTGAAGTTCATAGTAACTTTTCCTGAATTTCTAAGCAATTCCTTTGAAATTTTTAAAAACTTCTCCTGAACTTCCTGTTATCAGGAACTTATTTTTAGTTCTGAAGAAGTTTTCTCGAATTTGGAAAAAGAAGAAATTTCCTTTGCAATTTTAAGGAACATTTTTCTGGAAATCGTACTACTTTCTTCTGAAGTTTGGATAAAATTATTCTGGAGGTCTAAAGAAATCTTTCTGAAGTTCGAAGAAACTTCTTGTGACGATCAAAGAAATTTCTTTTGAAATTCTCAAGAACTTCTTCTTAATTTCGTAGGAACTTTTTCTGAAGTCCGATGGTACTTCTTCTGATGTTTGGAGGCGGGCTTCTTCCGAAGTTCAAAGGAACTTCTTAACTTCTTCTGAAGTTCAAAGGAACTTCTACGGAACTTTGATGAAACTTTTTCTGAAGTTTGAACGGTTTTATTTTGAAATAATCCTTCTTAGTTCGAAAGAATTTTTTTCTGAAAATCGAAGGGCTTCCTTCTGAAGTTCCGAGGAAATTATCATGCAATTCGAACAAAATTCCTTTGGAATTAAAAAAAAAATACTTCTCTAGTTCGAAAGAACTTCTTTTGAAGTTTAAACGTACTTTTTATGACGTTCTTATCAACATATTGTGAATGTCTTGGGGACTTCTTCTAATGTTTGAATGAACTTTGTTGGAACTTATTCTGAAGTTCTAAGAAACTGTTTTAGAAGTTCTAACTTCTTTTATAGTTTGAAAAAACTTCTTTTGAAGTTTAAATTAACTTCTTCTAATATCTGTCGCAGGTACTTCTTTTAAAGTTTGACGGAATTTCTTCTGAAGTTCGAACGGACTTCTTAACTTCTTTCTGAACTTTTTGAATTTCAAAGAAACTTCTACTGAAATTCAAAAGAACTTCTACTGAAGTTCAGAGAAGCTTCTACTGAAGTTAAAAAACTACTAATAAACTTCGAGAAACTTCTGCTGAAGTTTGGAGAAACTTCCTCTCAAATTCAAACCAACTTTTTCTGAAGCCCGATGGGACTTCCTCTGATGTTTGGAGGAACTTCTTTTGAAGTTCGTAGGAACTTCTTTTGAATTTCAAAGGAAATTTTCATCTTCTTCTGGAGCTCAAAGAAACTTCAATTTTTTTTTCTTAAGTTCGAAGGTATTTATTCTAAATTCCACAAAGTTCCTTCTTCGTTCGAAAGATTTTTTTCTGAAAATCGAAGGGCTCTTCTGAAGAGGAAATTATTATGAAGTACGAACAAACTTCTTTTGGAGTTCAAAGGAAATTCTTCTTCAGTTCGAAAGAACTTCACTTGAAGTTTTAACGAGCTTCTTCTGAAGTTCTTAGAAACTTGTTCCGAATTTCTTAGACACTTCTTCTATTGTTGGAATTAACTCCGTTGGAAGTTCACTTATTCGAAAGTTCCAAAAAACTTTTTCAGAAGTTCTTACTTCATTCGAAGTTTGAAGGAAATTATTTTGAAGTTTAAATTACCTTCTTTTTAAGTCCGATAGAAGTTCGAAGGTACTTTTTCTAAAGTTTGACGGAACTTTTTTTGAAGTTCAAACTAACTTCAAATATCCTCTGAAGTTCGAACGGTCTTCTTAAATTCTTCTTTTTTTTGAATTTCAAAGAAATTTCTACTGAAGATCGAAAGAACTTCTACAGAAGTTCAGAGAAACTTCTACTGAAGTTTAAAAAACTACTAATGAACTTCAAGAAACTTCTGCTGAAGTTTTGAGAAACTTCTTCTGAAATTCTTGAGAAATTTTTCTGAAGCCCGATGGGACTTTTCTGATGTTTGGAGAAACTTTTTTTAAGTTAGTAGGGCTTCTTCCGAATTTCAAAGGAACGTTTTAACTTCTTCTTTAGCTCACGGGAACTTCTAATTTTTTTCTTAAAATTGAAGGTTCTTATTCCAAAGTTCACAGAAAATGCTTCTTATTAAAAAAGAATTTTTTTCTGAAAATCTAAGGGCTTTCTTCTGAAGTTCCGAGGAAATTATTCTAAACTTCGTAGGAACTTCCTTTGGAGTTCAAAAAAATACTTCTTTAGTTCGAAGGAACTCCTTTTGAAGTTTAAACGAACTTCTTTTGAAGTTCATATCAACATATTCTGAATTTCTTGGGGACTTCTCCTAATGTTTGAATGAACTCCGTTGGAAATTCATGGGGACTTCTCTTATTCTGAAGTTCTAAGAAACTGTTTTAAAAGTTCTAACTTCTTCTATAATTTGAAGGAACTTCTTAAGAAGTTTAAATTAATTTCTTCTAATGTCCATCGAAAGCACTTCTTCTAAAGTTTGACGGAACTTCTACTGTAGTTCAAACTAACTTCAAATTTCCTCTGAAGTTAGAACGGACTTCTTATCTTATAATTATGTTCAATCGGACGTCTCAACTTCCTCTTTTTATGAAGTTCAAAGAAACTTCTGTTGAAGTTCAAAAGAACTTCTACTGAAGTTCAAACAAACTTCTACTGAAGTTCAGAGAAATTACTAATGCGCTTCAAGAAACTTCTGCTGAAGTTTGGAGAAACTTCTTCTGAAATTCAAACGAACTTCTTCTGAAATTCTTAGGAACTTCTTCTGTCGTTCAAACTAACTTCTTTTGGAAATTTTGCTTAAGTTCACAGGAACTTATGAACTACAGTTCGAAGGCCTTTCTTCTTAAGATAAGAGGAAGTCCTTCAGGAGGTCAAAGACACTTTCACTGAAATTGAACGGAACTTCTACTGAGCTTTAATGGAGCTTCTACTTAAGTTTGTAAAAATCTCTTCTAAAGTTCATAGGAAATTCTTCTGAAGTTCGAAGGATCTTCTTCGATTTTTTTCTGATCAAAGGACTTTTTCCTGAAGTTTGAACAAACTTCTACTGAAGTACGAAGGAACTTCTTCTGAAATCCTAAGTAACTTCTTCTGAAGTTCAAAGAAACTTCGAAGTCAGCAGTGGCTTCTTCTGAAGAACAAACTTTTTCCGAAGTTCGCAGGAACTGCTTCTTCAAAGGAACTTTTCTTTATCCCTTTATTATCGAAATTTTCAGCCCTGGGTGGTTGATCTACCATAGTGGTCACTCAAATACTTCTTGGGTATTTTCGTAACTTCTCCAGGGGTGTGATTCGAGCTCGTGACTTTGACGTGATGTTAACTACTGCCCTGGGGTCGCACCCCGAAGAACCTTTTTCTATAGTTCAAAAAACCTTTATGTGAAATTCAAAGGAACTTATTCTGAAGTTAGAACGAACTTCTTATGACGTTCGAGAGAACTTTATCATGAACTTATATTAAAGTTTGAAAGAACTTCTTCAGAAGTTCTCAGAAACTTCTCCAGATGTTTTTAGGAACTTTTTCTGTAGTTCTCAGGGATTTCTTCTGAAGATCTGAGAAATTGCTCTTAAAGTTCAAAATAAAATGTCCTGAAACTCTGAGAAACTTTTAATGAAGGTTTAAGGTCTTTAGAACTAAAGAAAAGTTCCTGATAACAACTTTAAGATAAGCCTCTTGAAGTTGTAATCAGGGACCTCTCTTTAGTTCTAAAGAACTGTATATGAAGTTTAAGGCAACTCTTCATGAAGTTCGAATAAACTTCTTCTGAAGTTCGAAGGAACTTCGTCTGGAGTTCGCAGGAACATATTCTTAAATTTTAATGAACTTATTCTGAAGTTAATGTTTTTGTTCAATTTAATGGAAATTATTCTCAAATTTCAAGGAACGTCGTCTGATGTTCAAACTAACTTCTTCTGAAGTTCGAACAATCTTCTTCTGGAGTTCGAAGAAGTTCTTCTGAAGTTCAAAGGAACTTTTACTGAAATTCAATGAAACTTTTACTGAAGTTCAAAGGAACTTCTACTGAAGTTCATAGAAACTTCTTTTGAAGATCGGATTAAGTTTCTAAAAAAGTTAAGAAAACTTCTTCTGACGAAACAACTGCTTCTGAAATTCGAAGGAAGTTTTCCTGAAGTTGAGAAGAATTTCCACTGAAGTTTGAAGGAATTACTTCTGAAGTTTGAAGGAGTTTTTCTGATGTTTGATGGAAATTTTTCTGTAGTTCAACGGTATTTTTTCATAAGTCCGAAGGAACCTCTTCTGGACTTACTAGGAACTTCTATGATTTTTTTCTTAAGTTCGATAAAATGTCTTCCTTAGTTCGAAGTCACTTTTTCTGAACGAAAAACTTTTTCTGAAGTTCAGAGGAAATTATTCTGAAGATCGAACAAACTTTGTTTTAAGTTCGAAGAAACTTTCTCACAAGTTAGAAGAAATTTCTTTAGAAGTTTTACTGAAATTCTTAGGAATTTTCTACGAAATTCTTGGGACTTCTTCTGAAGTTCGAATATACTTCGTTTGAAATTCACAGGGACTTCTTTAGAAGCTCACATGAACTTCTTCTGAAGTTCAAAGAAACTTCGTTCGAAGTTCACAGAAACTTCTTCTGAAGTACAAAGGAATTAATCTGAAGTTAGAAGGAACTTTTTCTATAGTTCGAAAGACCTTTGTATGAAGCTCAAGGAAACTTCTCCTGAAGTTAGAATGAACTTTTTCTGATGTTCGAAAAATAATTTTGAGGAACTTCACCTGAAGATTTGAGGAATTACTCTTGAAGTTTAAAGTAACATGTCCTGAAATTGTAAGGAACTTTTAATGAAGGTTTTAATATTAGAACTAAGGAGAAGTTCTGGATTATAACTTCAAGAGAAGTCTCTTGCAGTTGTTATCAGAAACCGTTTCTTAATTTAAAAAAAAACTTTTCCTGAATTTAGAAGAAAGTTCATCTGAAGTTGTAAGAAACTTCTACTAAAGTTTGAAGAAACTCTTTTTTGAAGTTCAAAAGCACTTATTCTGAGGTTCGATGACATTTATTCTGTAGTTTAAAGGAACGTTTTCGGAAAATCGAAGCATTTTCGGATAATTTCGGAAAATAAAGCATCTCTTCGAGGAAATTATTCTGAAGTTCCAAGGAACTTTGTTTGAAGTTCGAATGAACATCCTCTGAAGTTCAAAGAAACTTCTTCTGAAGTTCAAAGGAACTTCTTCTGAAATTCTTTGGAACTGCTTCTGAATTCTTAGGAACTTCTTCTGAAGTTCGAAGGAACGTTGTTCGAAGTTCGCAGAGACTTTTTCTGAAGTTCGAAAAAACATGTTCTTAAATTCAAATGAACTGATTCTGAAGTTCCAAGGAACTTTTCTTAAGTTCTAAAGACCATTTTGTAAAGTTTAATCAAACTTCCTCTGGAGTTTAAAAGAACGTCTTCTGAAGTCTAATTGAACTTCTTCTGAAGTTAGCTGGAACTTCTTCTGAAATACAAATAAACTTTTTCTGGAGTTCAAAGGAATTCTTCTGAAGTTAAAAGGAACTTCTTCTGAAGTTGAAACGACCTTTCTAACTTTAACTGAAGTTCAAAGAAGCTTATATTGAAGTTTGGGGAAACCAAGGAACTTATTCCGACGATCGAAAGAACTTCTCCAGAATTTTAAGGAAACTTCCTCTGATGTTCAAAAGTTCAAAGGTACTTCTATTGAAGTTCAGAGAAACTTCTTTTGTAGTTTAGAGAAACTTAATTTTGAAGTTCGAAAGATTTTTTTCTGAAGATCGAAGCAACTTCTTCAGAAGTTCCAAGGAACTTCTTTGGATGTTTGAAAAAACTGTTTCTGATGTTCGAAGGAAGTTTTTCAAGTTTTAAGAAATTTTCATTGATGGTCGAAGGAATTTCTTCTGAAGTTAGAAGGAAATTCTTCTGTTGTTCAACGGTATTTTTTTAAGTTCAAAGGAACCTCTGCTGAAGTTTGTAGGAACTTCTTCGATCTTTTCTTAGAGTTCTTCTATAGTTTGAAAGAACTTTTTCGGAAAGCCGAAACATTCTCTTCTGAAGTTCGTAGGAAAGTTTCCTGAATTTTGAACAAACTTCGTTTGTGGTTTTAATGAACTTCTTCTGAAGTTCGACGGAACTTTAAAGAAATTCTACAGAACTTCTATTGCAGTTCAAAGGAACTTCTTCTGAAATTCTAAGTTACTTCTTTTGACATTCTTAGGAACTTCTTCTGAAATTCGAGAGAACTTCGTCTGAAGTTCGCAGGTGTCTCTTCTTAAGTTCGCAGGAACTTTTTCGGAAGTGCAAAGAAACGTATTCTTTAATTCGAATGAACGTATCTTAATTTCATAGGAACATTTTTCTGAAGTTCTAAGCACCTCTTTCTAAAGTTTAATGGAACTTCTTTTGGAGTTTAAAGGAGCCTCTTCTGAAGTCCGATGGAACTTCATCTAAAGTTCTGAAGAATACCGTTTGAAGTTCAAAGAAACATCTTCTGGAGTTCAACGGAATTCGTCTCAAGTTAAAAGGAACTTCTTCTGAAGCCAGAGACCAACCAGCCAACGGCTGAAAGTCTCTAAAATAAAAACTTATCATTCAATTCTTCTGAAGTTCGAATACATTTCTTCTGAAGTTCAAAGAAACTTCTTCTGAAGTTAAAAGTAACTTTTTCTGAAGTTCGCATAAATTTCTCCTGAAGATCAAAGGAACTTCTTAACTTCTACTGAATTCCAAAAGAACTTCTAATTTAGTTCGGGGAAACTCCTACTGAAGTTCGAAGGAACTTTTCCTATCTTCTACTGAAGTTCAAAGAAACTTTGTTCGAGGAACTTTAGTTCGGAGAAACTCTTTCTGAAGTTCGAAGGAAATTCTTCTGACGTTCAACAGGTTTCTGAAGATCGAAGGAAGTTTTCCTGAAGTTGGAAGCAATTTCTATTGATCAGCGAAAGAATTTCTTTAAAGTTCAAAGGGTTCTTCTGAAGTTAGAAGGAAATTATTCTGTATTACAACAGTACGTTTTCTTTAATTCAAAGGAACGTCTCGTGAAGTTTTGAGGAACTTCTACTAAAATTCGATGGAACTTCTATTAAAGTTCGAAGAAACTTCTGAATTTCTTAGAAACTTTCTTCATAAGTTTTCAGGAAAATCTTTTGGAATTTTTCATGATTTCCGCAAGATTTTCTCAGGAACTTCCAAGCAACTTCTCAGGAATTTCGCAAGAAGTTCTCAGGATTTATTTTAAAGAAATTGTAAGATCACCACATACAAATTTATAACAAACGTCTTGAAATGTTCAACAGAGATTTTTTTAAATTTTAAGCAACTTCTTTTGATATTTTTAAGAATATCTCACGATCTATTAGGGAATTTATCCTGCATATTTTAAATTATTCTCTCCAAGTTCTGAAGAAATACCTTAATATTATTAGATCCCAGTTCTCACATTCTAAAGAATTTTTAAGTTAAAAGAAACTGAAGGATAACTTGTATCGATATTTATTTTAAGTTCTAAAGACATTTGTTTGAAGTTCAAAAGGAACTCCATGTAAAGTTCTCAGGAATGTTGTTTGAATTTCTAAGATTATTCTTAAAATTCGATGGAACTTCGTTTGAAGTGTTAAGTTATTTCTAAGTTAAGAACGCCTTATAAAATTCTAATGAACTTTTCTTGATGTTTTCGAGCAAAATTTTTGAAGTTCTACGGGACTTCTATTGAAATTTTAAGCAATTTATTTTGATGCTCTAAGGAACTTCTCTGGATGTTCTAAGGATATTCTTATGATTTTTTTAAAATGTTTTTAGGAACTCCTTCTGGAGTGATTAGAAACTTATTTTGGTGTTTTTAAAAACTTCATCAGAAGTTATTCGGAACTTCTTCTGATATTTTTAAGTTTTTTGGTATTTTTGTTTGAGTTCTCGAGAACATTTTAAAAGTACTTTGTAACTCATCCTAAGAAACTTCACTTGAATTTGTCAAGGAAACCTCTTCAAATTTTTAGGGCACAAATCTTGACTTAAAACAATTTCTTTTGAAGATCTCAGCGATTACTCAGCAATTCTCTTTCTAAGAACTTTCTTCTTGTATTTTTATCATTTTAATTTTTAAGGAACTTTTCCAAAAGATCAAAGAAAATTTCACATAGAATATTATGTATTTCTTCTGTGTAATTATTTGGAACTTTCTTCTAAAGTATGATCTACTTCAAAATTTTAAAGAATTTTTTGGAAATGTTTTCTTAGTAAGAACTTCATCTGATTATCCACAAACTAAGATAAATTTGTAATCGATCAAAATCCGGTGGCGAACGCTGGAGAACCGTTAATTTTAAATGTGTTTTATTTTTATGTTTCAAGGGTTTGGGATGTGCGTGTTAACAATTACAAGATCCTATACTGATTGTTCATTTAAAGAGAGGTTCTCAAACAACTTCGGCAGTATAGCAAAACTTTCGATAGATTTTAAGTATTCCGCAATGTTTTTGAGTAGGCTTTTGTAAATCCTTGTTCATCCAGTTTCCCATTGAAAATTTAGCGTGCTTGGATAGATTCCCAATATAATCATTCTAAGGAGTTTGGCAGCTGTCACATTCATGCTTGCTGCGATCCTTTCTAAAGTTTCGAGTGTTGCAAAAATTTACAGCATCTGAAACAATTTTGATTTTGTTTTAACTGAAACAAAAAACTAACTTTCCCACGCCATAGAAGTATTCGATTGTGGCAACAGAGATGATTTCCCTCGTGCTGCCAAAATTGAGATCACTCAGCTAATTCCTAACTAGCCTCTTACAACATCACCTTTCGCCTTTTTATACATTATTTTATTCAAATTAATAGTTCAGCCCAAAACCTCGAGTGCCTCGCGCGCGGTCAATCATTACGAAACATTCGACTTCGATTAATTAGCACCCAGCGAGCCAGCACATGGATGAATGATGAATGCCTTTGCAGCAAATACCACCTCGAGGGAAATTGACTAGACGAGCCGAAAATCGAGGCCACCGCCAGTTCGGTCGTGTTTGGTAGTTGGCCTACAATAATGTTTGCAGTTCCCCATGTCAAAGTATCACACCACATTTCATCGACTTAAAGTTGGCAGGCACAGATCTAAACCGTGATCAAGTTGCTCAAGTATGCGCGTTCTGCAGCAGCGGTAGATAATTGCCCGCGATATTTGCGCCTCGCCATCGATTATGAAAGAGTCGATCGATATCTAGAGGTGAAAATTAAATCAACCCATTCGATCGACTAACAAACGGTGTTAATTAATTGCAACCGGAGTGCAATTGACACGTACCTAAAATCCTTACCCGAACAGATTTGTAGAAATCCCACGATTCGACCTCCGCCACCGGTTGCTGCGATGTTGCTGCGTTTTGCATGTCACCACCTCCTGAGAGCGAGCGGAGGAATAAATTAAATCTCCTGCGTGAAATCCTCCGGCACTGCTAGGAGTGCATCTCTCCGGGGCCTGGACTTTGGCCGGGAGAGGGTTGTGTGGAAATCGATAAACACATCATAGCGCGGTGAAATGAATGGTCTTATCGCGATTTGCTGTTGCGTCGATGACGGGTGGCTGAATGCAGCTACTAGTATTTCGCATCCGTTGGCAGGCCCCAGAGAGGGACTTTGAAACTTTGTGATCGTGGCTGCTGCTGGCATGGTGAATGGTAGGCATCCAGTAGGGAATTTGATTTTTCGAAAGTGAAAATCCATTAGCGACTCGTTGATGGGTCGTGATTGTTGCTACTGTGCGATTGGCACTGCTCCGTGGTATGCTGTGTTATCGTTTCAAAGGGGTTTTGGTGAGAAATGGTGGAACCGCCGGGGGAGCGGATTGATCAGATTGAATTCAGAGTTTCGTAACTTTGTTGTAATCAATCTTAGTTTTCTCAAGTTTTAGCTTATCGTGGATGATGCTGTGCTGCGAGGGTTATTTCACTTGTGCAACTCTTCTGTTCAACATTTGCAAAGATTAACGAGAGTGACTCTGTATTGCTCAGTTCTACTCATCGATTATCTCACCTACAATACTAGGTCTAGTTGTGAAACTTCAGGGAAATGCTTGTTCATTGGATCATATTCAAGACAAGCTATTTCTAGTGGAATTGAAACAATTTGCTTGCGTTTAAAAATGATGGTTTAAAACAGTGTTTAAGTTTTTAGAAAGCGAACTAGTGAAGAGTTAGTTCAAACTTTCCCAGTTATTTAATTAATAATTCATAGAAGTGAATAAATCCGTTATAACCATATGCTTGTTAGCATGTTATATTTTGTAATGGGAGCAATCGGATTAGAATTCATTTGCATTGAATATTATGGAGATAATCAATCTGTATAGCTGGTAACAGGTAACATTCAAAAGAATATTTTATTGTACTCAATTCAGTTTATGGAAATGACAAATTTGATCAAAAAGTTCATTTTATTATTGTTGACTCGGCATCAGTAGATAGAGAATTAACGACAGCTAGCAATGAATTGTCATATGAGCGTTTTTTTTTTAATTTTAAGCTTCCAGTTGTTTGACGTTTTGAGTAAGAGTATAACTATGGAATTAGAACAAAATCATTGCCACTCAACGGCAAGCGCAGCGATGCACCGTCATGGCAAACATAATTATTTGTTTGTAATCGCCTCATAAAAAATTAGGCATAAAGGCTTGTTCATAAACCACAAAGACTTATTTTTGTGAAACTCAAACCCTTCAAACACATGAACTTACCATACGTTTTAACCATGATTTACCATCGCAGTGTTTTTTATGATCTTACCTGAAATGAGAAAGAAAATAGATTTTTTTCAATGCTCTGTGAATATGCTGATCTGAAAATATGTGGTTCAGAGCGTGGCATTAGTTTACATCATCAATGTACAAGTTTACTTATTTATTCTATTCCTAGAGCATATTTGTTTCTCTTATTTATTAAGTTATCATGGAGAAGACAAATTCTTTAAAAATTTCAATTAGTGTAATTATCAAATAATTATTCAATGCAAACTCTGATGAGTTGATGTAGTTGGTAATCCGAAACCGAAAGAACACTGTTCTCGGATCAGGTGATGCTGATGAGGATGATGATGAGAGTGTACCCCTCATAAACAGAAGGATTACCTATGTCTGTATAATCATACCGGAAGGGTATATTCTACCTGGTGGCTTGTAGCAGGGTGAGTTGAACTCCTTGAAAACTTTCGGAAAACAACACAATGGCTGTTCTCTCGTCACAAACGTCTGGCTACCCCTCGTACTTTTGTCCAGTCATCAGCTTTATACAGCTCCCTTAGGCTACTCACCTTCCCCGTATATCGTAAGTAAACAAATGTTATTATTTCAATCAACTACCATAATGTATCCAATGCATCCTCAGTCACAACATTCCAAATCTTGGGGATCCGCTTGTGAACAGCACACGCGACTGAACACCACGCAACAACGGTCATGCCCGACAACAAAGAGAAGGCGACACCAATAGAATCATACTTAATTAGAAACCCCACCCACCACACTCAACGAACTCACCGAGAAGTAGCATTATTTTTCTTTTTCTACTCTCAGTCGATAACCCGTATCACCGAACAATAGATAACCGAAACAATAGACAACGCGCTATGCCCGAAAACAAAACCATGGTGATGCGGCGAATATGGTAAACTTAGGTTCTCGGTTTCTGAATTCTGAGTTGCAGAAAAAATATTATTCATGAATCTAAGGATATTTTAGTCGAGATTCTCAAAAATTGTACTCGAGATTTGAGTGAAACCTTTATTGAGCCTCTGACAGATTCTCAGTCGAGAATCTGAGAGAATTACATTCGAGATTCTTAAAGAATCTCAGTCGGTAATCTGAGAGAACCTCAGTCGAGAATCTAAAAAAATCTCAATAAAAAATCGAAGAGAATCTCAGTCAAGAGACTCTCAGTCGAGATTTTGATAGAATCTCTGTCGAGATTCTAAAAGTTTCTCAGACGAAATGATGATAGAATTTCAATCGAAATTCTGAGAGAGTCTCAGTCGACATGCTCAGAGAGAGTCTCAATTTAGATTGTGTGAGAATTTCGCACAAAATACTGAGAGAATCTTAGTCCATCTTCTATGAGAATCTCTGTGGAAATTCTAAGAAAATCTCAGTCAAAATTCTCAGGGAAATTAAGTTGAGATTCTGGGTGAATCTAATTCGAGATTCTGTAAAAATCTTAGTTGACATTGTAAAAGAATCTCAGTCGAGAGTCTGACAGAATCTTATCCGAGATTCTGAGAGAACCGCAGTCGAGACACGGAGAGAATATCAGTCAAGATTCTTAGAGAATCTTAGTCCAGATTCTGAGAGAATCGCGGTTAAGATTATGAGATAATTTTAGTTCAAGTTCTAAGAAAATCTCAGTCTAAGATAATTTTAGTCGGGATTCTTAGAGAATCTAATTCAAGATTCTGGGAGAATCTCAGTTGAGTTTCTGAAGAAATCTTAGTCGAGATTCTGAGGGAATCTCAGAAGAAATGATGATAGAACTTTAATCGAATTTCTGGGAGAGTCCCAGTCCACATGCTGAGAGAGTCTCAGTCGAGATTGTAAAAGAATCTCAGTCGAGATACTGAGAGCATTTTAGTACATGTTCTAAGAGAACCTCTGTCAAAATTATAGGAGAGTCTCTGTCGAAATTATAGCAGAATCTCTGTTGAAATTCTAAGAGAATTTCAGTCGAAATTTTTATAAAATGTAATCTGAGATTCTGGAAAAATCTCAGTAGACAGTCTGAGACAATGTCAATCGAGATTCTTGGAGAATCTCAGTAGTTTTTTTAGAGCAGCCCGGCCAAAGTTCTGTTAGAATCCCGATCAACATGCTGAAAGAAACCCAGTCGTGAATCTGAGAGAAAAATTGAAAGAATCTCATTCCAGATTTTGGGTGAATCTTGGTCGAGATTCTGAGAGAATCTCAGTCGCGATTCAAGGAGAATTTAAGTCTAAGATTCTGAGGGAATCTTAGACGAAATCATAACGAAATTTTAATCCAAAATTCTTAGAGATTTCAAGTCGACATATTGGGAGAGTCTCAGTCGAGATTGTAAGAGACTTTCAGTAGAGATTCTGAGAGAATTTTAGTCTATGTTTTAAAAGAATCTCTGTCGAAATTCTAAGTGAATCTCAGTTTAAGTGAATTTAGGTCGAGCATTTAAGTGAGAGAATCTTATTCTAGATTCTGGAAAAATTTTAGCGAAGATTCTGAAAGAATCTTAGTCTAAATTCTGAGCAAATATCAGTCGAGATTCTAAGAGAATCTCATTCAAAGCTCTTGAAGAATCTCTAAGAAAATATAAGAAATTCTACGAAAATCTTAATCGAAATTGACAACATCTCAGTCAAGATTCAAAGAGAATCTCAGAAAAGAGTTCTGATAGAATCTCAGTTGAGAGTTTGAATGAATCTCAGTCGAGATTCGTAGAGAATCGCAGACAAAATGATAATAGAATTTCAATCGAAATTTTGAGAGAGTCGCAGCCGACATACTGAGAAAATCTTGGTGAAGATTCTGAAAGAATTATAGTCCATGTTTCAAGAAAATCTCTGTTGTAATTCTGGGAGAATCTAATTCAAGATTCTGAGAGAATTTCAGTTGTGATTCTGGGAGATTCTAATTTGAGATTCTGGAAGAATCTCAGTTGAGATAAAACCCTAGAATCCAGATTCCAGATTCAGAGAAAATCCCGGTCGAGATTATGATACAATTTTAGTCCAAGTTATAAGAGAATCTCAGTCTAATAGAATTTTAGTCGGGATTCTAAGAGAATCTAATTCGAGATTCTGTTAGAATCTCAGTTGAGGTTCTGAGACAATACCAGTAGGCAGTTTGATACAGTATCAATCGAGATTTTTTGAGAATCTCAGTCGTTTTTTCTGTAAGAATCCCAGTTGAGATTCTGAGAGACTCCCGATTGACATGCTGAGAGAATCCCGGTCGAGATCCTGAGAGAATGTTAGACAAGATTCTGGAAGAACCTAATTCCAGATTTAGAGAGAATCTTAGTCGAGATTCTGAGCGAATCTCAGTCGACATTCTAGGAGAATCTGAGTCCAGAGACATTTAAATCGAAATTCTGAGAGAATTTCAGTCGATATGCTGGTCTCATTCGAGATTGTAAGAGACTCTCAGTAGAGATTCTGAGAGAACTTTGGTCCATGTTCTAAAAGAATCTCTGTCGAAATCATAGAAGACTCTCTGTCGAAATCGTAAGAGATTCTCAGTCGAAATTCTCAGAGAGTTTCAGTCAAGATTCTGCGACAATCTTATTCGAGATTCTGGAAAAATCTCACATGTGATTCTTAAAGAATCTCAGTCGAGAGTCTGAGAGAATCTCATTCGAGTCTCTGAAAGAATATCAATCAAGATTCTTTGAGAATCTCAGTGCAGATTCTGAGAGAATCCCGGTCGAGATTATGAGACAATTTTAGTCCAAGTTCTAAGTTCAGTCGAGATTTTGAGAGAATCTAATTCGAGATTCTGGAAGAATCTCAGTAGACAGTCTGAGACAATATCAGTCGAGGTTCTTAGAGAACCTCATTTGTTTTTCTGAGAGAATCCCGGTTGAGATTCTGAGAGAATCCCGGTTGAACTTCTGAGAAAATCGTTGACAAGATTCTGGAAGAATCTCATTCCAGATTTTGAAAGAATTTCAGTCGAGATTCTGAGCGAATCTCAGTCAAGATTATAGGAGAATCTAAGTTCAGATTCTGAGGGAATCTTAGACGAAATAATTATAAAATTTTAATCGAGATTCTGAGAGAATTTCAGTTGATATAATGAGAGAGTCTCAATCAATTGTCTCTCAGTAGAGATTCTGAGAGAATTTAAAAGATTCTAGAAGAATCTCAGTTGAGATTCTGAAATAATCCCTGTAGACAGTCTGAGACAATATCAGTTCTTAGAGAATCCTAGTCGCTTTTCTGAATCCCGGTTGAAATTCTGATAGAATCCCGATTGACATGCTGAGAGAATCTCGGTCGAGCTACTGAGAGAATCTCCGACAAGATTCTGGAAGAATCTCTGACCCGATTTTGAGAAAATCTAAGTAGAGATTCTGAGCGAATCTCAGTCGAGATTCTAGGATCTAAGTTGAGACTCTGAGGGAATCTTAGACGAAATAATTATAAAATTTTAGTTGAAATTCTGAGTCGGTTGATATACTGAGAGAGTCTCAGTCGTGATTGTAAGAGACAGTGTTGGAATTCTCACAAAAATATCAGTTCATCGTTGTAGAACCTTCCCGGGGAGTAAGTAAGCAATAACTTTCGGAAACCAAAAATGAAAATCGTCCGATTCGCAACAACGTTTATTTGCTTCTGGACTCGACAATAGTTCACTCACTTCTGCCCTCGCAATCGATGGTTACTACCTACGAGATACGGAACTCACATATCGCTCTCTCTCTCTCTCTCTCTCTCTCTCTCTCTCTCTCTCTCTCTCTCTTTTCTGGATTTCATGGAAATGAAATCTAGACAGAAAGATATTTCTCTTGAATGACATCCCGCATGATGACTGTGTGGCCGGGGAGGTTGGGTTGAATTTGTCCTCAATGCGTCACGCCATTCCAGCGGAAGTTTCCTACCACTCGACTTTTGTGGCGGCACAATACTTAAAAAAACAAACATCACAACTCACGTGAACATTGTCTACACATACTCAATAGAGAAAAAGAACAAAGCCGAGGAGATATTTGGTTGGATCGGATCTCGAATACGAGTGAAACGTTGTGAGATGGAGGAACAGAAGATCTTTCGCGATGAGAATTGAAACGTTTCCTCACTCTGCGCTTTCATGAACTTTAGATTGAAGTTCGTTCACGAGCTTCGAGTGCGAAGTTCCTCGGTGATATATCACTGTACTGAGTAAAGAGTGAACGTTTTTTGAAAATGATTTTTCCATCGCTGGTAAGAGACTCTCAGTAGAGATTCTGAGAGAATTTTAGTTCATGTTCTAAGAAAATCTCTGCCAAAACTATAGGATAGTCTTTTTCGAAATTTTAGAGAATATTAGTAGAAATTCTCATAGAATTTCAGTCGAGATTTTGAGAGAATCTAATAAAAGATTTTGGAAGAACCTCAGTTGACAGTCTGAGAAAATATCAGCTGTGAGATTCTGAGAGAACTCACTCATGATTCTGAAAGAAATTCTGTGAAAAGAATCGCTTTCTGACAAAATTTAATAGAAGTTTTAGGAGAATCTAAGTCGAAATTCTGGAAGATTCTCAGTCGAGATTCTAGGAAAATTTTCGTGAGCGAATCGCAAACGAAATTATGTTAAAGTTTCAATCAAAATGCTGAGAGAATTTCATTCGAGATTCTGGCAGGCTGTTGCTAGCAAGTCGTTGGCTAGGCAACCGTTGGAAGGCAAGCATAAATTATGCAACGGTGTGCTAGGCAGTCGGTTGTCCAAGCCAGTGATATCTTTGTAGCCAGCCGGTGAGTGCAACCACGAGGAGCGAAATAAGGTGCTTGTGTGTGTGTGTGTGTGTGTGTGTGTGTGTGTGTGTGTGTGTGTGTGTGTGTGTGTGTGTGTGTGTGTGTGTGTGTGTGTGTGTGTGATCTTGTATGGTAAGGCACAACGTGCATATTTGTTTTGGAAAGTTACAATACAATATATTTCAAGCTGAACAATGCATTAGGTCCTATGTTACATTGAGAGACTCTCTTCGTTGGCTTTTTTTTTGCCGTCCTACGGCTTCGTAAAAACATGTTCCACTATTTTCAACACACAATATGGTAATATAAAGTTTAATTAAGGATCGTTAAACGTCAAAAAACATCAGCAAATCGGTTAACAGACAAACTATTAACGAAAGAGAAAGTGGACGAAGAGAATCTCTCAACGTTACTTAGTACCTAATGCATTGTTCAACTTGATTTGTTTTAATTGGTTTACTTTTTTGGACGGTCTCTATATATTAGTGATTTTTTCTGTACGAACTCTAAGTGGTCAATGCTTTATCATAAGTTAAATGCAATAACTGATCACTTTCTAAAATTCTGAGGATCAGATTAAACGTTTTGTGTTTCTAATGCAGAAAGCCATAATTACTTTAAACTTTATCACACTCCGAAGTAAACACACACACAAGTGTTAACAAATTTACCGGATTTTTTCATTAAATAAACCGCCATCACACTTTGTAAGTGGCCCCAAGAGCGTCTTTAATTATGTGATGTGATGTGTGATAAGAACCCACCATCAGTGTAAGGATTACCTATGGCTGCAGGACTATTCTCAGCAGGTTGTTCTGAGAGAATAGCCTACGTGATGGCATCTTGTAGCAGAGGTTCTTACTCAGCCGCTGTTTGAGCCGCACCTCCTTGGTGGACAGACGCTCGGCACGCACCTCCTCAATCTAGCTGAAGTCAGAAGGACAACAGTGCCCAGGCTGCACTACCAGCTAAGTACGCAACCCTTAGCTGGCGGTCTTTGTCATCTGTTGACCCGTGGAAGCATGAGGTAGGAACTTGTGAGGACCAGAGCTATGTTGCGGGGACGCACGCTCTATCACAGTTGTCGACTCACCATTTTGCAGCCCACATCATGAAAGACCCAATTGCTATGTATACAAATTTCAACTTGAATAATTTACATGAAATTTTACACTATAAAAATTAAATGACTTGACTATGTAAAAAGCAGCTACAGTAAGTCTTCACTTCCAACTGTTTACTTACACCCAACCTACCTCTTGTTGCATTATTAAATCCTCGTAAATTGAAATTTAAAGTGATGGTAACAATCCTCCCTACCTCACTCGCGTCCTTACACAATAAATGAGAGAGCAAGCAAATATTAAATAAAACTACAACCATTAAGTTGAGCTAAGGTATTTAATAAAGAGCTTTTAATTTATACTGTTAAATAGATCAGACTTTGAATAAAATTCAAATAAATAATTTTGAAGCCCCAAGAGCGTCTTTAATGTGGTTTAAATCGGTGATTATATTCAAATATCTCTGTTGGACATCTATTCTGAAAAAATCTTTCACCAACTCTCCTTTTGTGAGATACTCGTAGAAGTACAGTAACATTTACAGCTTTTAGTAGCACCGAGATAAGAGCTAACATTGTTTTTGTTCCAAATTAATCTACACAGAAAATGAAATAATTGTAGCAAGCGCGTAAAATTTCCCCTCGTTTAATTCCAAGTCAAAGGAGCCATATACAGTGGATTTGTTTGCAATCAATGTACCAATTCATGCGCCATACAACATTGCTTGCAATTTTTCATACAACAGACTAGATTCAGGCGTTATTAGGCTAAAATTTGCATGAAATATCTCATTATTTTCTGCCAAACCTAGCATTCCCTTTATGTTATATCACACTAATTAGTATTTCTACTGTAGTTTTCTACCCATTTTTTCAGCATTTCAGCATGGAGAAGCTGGTTGGCGTAGCCTGGGCAACGTTGTCAACTTGACAATAGGGAAGTGAGTGGCTGCAACTGAAGATCGTGTTCAAGCAGGATGTATTTTCCATACTCATTTATTTAATAATTTAAGCACGCTTTGCGACATCATTGCATTTCAAATTACTTTTGCATTTCAGGGCACAGAGCAGCATGACAATTTAATGCTTTTAATACTTAGTTTGTTTTCAGCATTTAAGCATAACAGTTTTATTAAAATTCTATTTCTGAACTACAACTACTATTCCATAAAAGACTGGCATGTGATAAAGGGCGATACGGTCAAAATTTGGTCAATATCAACTTGACGTATTTCTTTCAATTTTGCATTTAAAAAACCTGAACACCCCTCATTTTGAAGGTGTGTGTGTGTAGAATGTTGCTCCTATTTTGATTTTGGAATTCACTCTTCAGTTGTCAAAATGCCGTCCAAGCAAGAAGAGCAGCGTATCAAAATTTTGCTCGCGCATCGCGAAAATCCGAGCTACTCGCACGCAAAGTTGGCAAAATCGCTAAAAGTTGCCAAATCAACCGTTACAAATGTAATTAAAGTGTTTGGGGAACGTTTGTCGACAGCCAGGAAGTCTGGATCGGGGGGAAATCGAAAACCGGAAGCCGCTGAGACGACAAAGAGAGTTGCCGGTAGTTTCAAGCGAAACCTAACCTATCTCTCCGAGATGCCGCAAATAAGCTGGGTGTATCGTCTACAACCGTGCATCGAGCCAAAAAACGAGCCGGACTATCGACTTACAAGAAGGTAGTGACTCCAAATCGCGATGATAAACAAAATACGACGGCCAAAGCGCGATCCCGGAGGCTGTACACGACGATGCTGACGAAGTTTGACTGCGTGGTAATGGACGACGAAACCTACGTCAAAGCCGACTACAAGCAGCTTCCGGGACAGGAGTTTTATACGTCAAAGGAAGGGAAAGGTAGCAGATATTTTCAAGCACACCAAACTGTCAAAGTTCGCAAAGAAATATCTGGTTTGGCAAGCCATCTGTACCTGTGGCTTGAAAAGCAGCATTTTCATAGCTTCCGGGACTGTCAACCAAGAAATTTACGTGAAAGAGTGTTTGAATAATCGTCTGCTGCCTTTCCTGAAGAAACACGGTTGTTCCGTACTGTTTTGGCCGGATTTGGCATCTTGCCATTACGGTAAAAAGGCCATGGAGTGATACGCCGCCAACAACGTGCAGGTGGTTCCCAAGGACAAGAACCCTCCCAACACGCCAGAGCTCCGCCCAATTGAGAAATACTGGGCTATTGTCAAGCGGAACCTAAAGAAGACCAAAAAAACTGCTAAGGACGAGCAGCAGTTCAAGGCAAACTGGCTTTCTGCGGCGAAGAAGGTGGACAAGGTGGCTGTACAAAATCTGATGGCAGGGGTCAAGCGTAAGGCCCGGCAATTCGGATTTGGAAAAGCGGAAGCCTAACTGAATATTTTTCCTGAATTTTATACTAATTGAACTTGAAAAAGAAATTTAATTTGATTTTTTAAATAAACGATTTCACCGATTTACACGCGTTTTCCCTTGACCAAATTTTGACCGTATCACCCTTTATAAGTGATTTCTTCTGTGCGAATTCTAAGTGGACAATGCTTTATCATAAGTTAAACGCAATAAGTGAACAGTACCTTAAATTGTGAGGATCAGATTAAACATTTTGTTCTTATAATGCAGAAAACCATACTCTCTTTTAACTTAATCAAACTCTGAAGTTAACGCACCTACAAGTGTTAAAAACTTACCGGGTTTTTAATTAGAAAAAACTACCATCACACTTTGTGGCCTCAAGAGCATCTGTAATGTGGGTTAAATTGGTGTTGATATTAAAATATCTCTGTTGAACATATTTTCTTAATCTTAAAAATGAAAATCAGTTTCAAAATTCAGATACACAGTTTCACACACTATTGTGTTATTTACTAAGAAACTTAACAAAAAAAAATTCCACTAACGTTTTACTTTTGTGGGAGTACAGTACTATTTACGGCCTTTAGTAGCAACGAAAATCGAGCTTATATTGTTTTTTTTTCCAAATTAATCTACACAGAAAAAAATTAAAAAAAATGTCTCAAGCGCGTTAAATTTTCCCTCGTTTAATTCCAAGCCAAAGCAGGCGCAAATAAGGGAATTGTTTGTAATTAATGCGCCACATAACAATGCTCGCAATCTTTAATACAACAGGCTATATTCAGGTGTTATCTGGCTTAAATTTACATGAAATATTTCATTACTTTCTGCCAAATCTAGCGTTCTATTTATGTGCATTAGAAAACGCAGACAATTCAATGTTTCTTTTTATCTGTGTAAAAATGAGGACACCAGCAGTTGGTCACTTAGAATGATTCACTACATCTAAGTGACATTATGCTGGCTCTCTAACTGCGGGTGCTTAGCATGGGTATGCTCAATACCCAACAAACATCAGTGTCAAATAGCCGCTTGTTCAAACAAATTTGGAGAACTTATTCAGCTTTCTGGAAGAACAAGCTGAACAACTTCTAGGGTGGCCACACAATTTTAATATAAAAATTCCCGCATTTTTGCCTTATTTTCCCGACTGTTAAGATGAGTTAATATAAATTACTCGTAGCTAAATCTTTGAGCTACCAAACTATTTCCACTTTGATTTACAACCAGACACTTTCCATTTATTTAAAATACGCCTTTTTTTGCGACAGGATGAGCCAATTTTCAACAAATGTTGTCATTTTAGCCAACATTGTTCTTGATTCTAGCCAAAATTTGTCCAAACCATTTTCTTTTCTCTGGAATCCGGCAAACAACGTCAGACGGCATTGAGCACAGCTGCCCAAATTCTTCTTTCACCATGTGTTAACACCCTTACAAACGCAATTCGCCAAACTTCAAACACATTCGCCACCACATGAAAGATAAGTTCATTTCTGGCTTCACCTGTTACAGCCGTGTAGCCAGATCTTCTAAGGGCATCTTCAACGGTGGTTCAAATCGTGGTTTGGATTTATTTGTTTAGATCAAAAGCAAAACCAGTGCTGCATCACTGGTGTTTGTAAATTTTGTTTTATACCGGATCTATTTTGCATCATTTCAGAACTTATATAAGCTTCTAAGTTTCTTACTGAACGAACTCTTGAAAAATTTAAAATAATAAACTTTGGAATATCTATGAAGATTGGGTGGAAATATCTATAATGAACATTCCAGAAGCTGATTAAACTTCTCGGCAGTTGAATAAAATAATTGGAAGTTTCCAGATAATCATGAAGTTTGCTCGCTGTCTTTCGAGAAGAGAAGATTATTAACGTTTCTGGAAACTTGGATGAACTTCCAAAAAGTTTGCTGATCATCCATGGAATAGGAACAACTTTCTGGAAACGACGGGAACTTAGAAAATTAGATTTCGCTTCACAGAAGTTGTTTTAACTTCCAGCAGGTACATATTCTGTGATAAAAAGCAGAATATCACTCATATTTAAATAATTTACGAGAAATTGAAAAAGAAAAATATCATAGAAGCCGTGGATTTTTTGTGGAATAGTTAGCATTACCAAGATGTTGTTAAACCGTACAAGAACTTTTTATGATCTCCAAGATTGTGAATAGGTGGAAATTCTATGAAATTGATTGAAAAGTAGATGGTTTCTTTATTCTCGTTTTGGTTGGGTTCGAAAAATTATCGAGTGGTAAGTACTTTAAGTTCTTCTTAAAACTTAAATACCCTGAACTTTTGGGATGTTTTCGAAACGATTGGAAAGTTTCTCGATCACCTGGAAAGATCTAGGAAGCTCGCCAAACTTATGGAAAAATCCTTTGAATGTTTCCTAAACTTTTCGAATGCTAAAAAAATCCAGTTTCTTGTTTATCTGGGACGTTTTCTGAATTTCTGGAAAGTTCCCCGATCTTGGGGGAAGTTTTCTGAAATTCTTGGAAGATCGCAGGACTACTGAGAAATTTCCTGAACTGCTGAATCCCCTGAGCATCCGGAAGTTTTTTCGAGCTTCTGGAAAGTTCCCTGAACTCCTTGGAAATTTTCTAAATTTCTAGGACGTTCTCTGAACGTCTGAGATGTTTGCTGACCTTTTGGAAAGGTCAGCACTACAAAAGTGATCTAATGAAGTATTAATTTTAAATTCTCCTAGTTTTCCAATCACAATCGTTCCACTCAAAAATGTTTCAAAATAGTGTTTTTAAAAAAAAGTGAAAGTGTTTTAGCTGGTTCTTTTTAAGTTTGCAGTTGCAAATCAACTATAAAGATGTTAAAATAGACCATTGCTGAAGATGTTCTAAGCGGTACGTTTTGAACAGGCTGAACAATAAGATCGGTGAACCGAGGAAATGACGAAAACTCATTTGAAAAAGGTGTGAATATGGTTCCTTCCATATGACAAAAATTTCCGATGATTTTGGATTCCCGCATTTTTCCCGAGTCTGTGGCTACCCTGAACTTCTCCAATTTTGTTTGAACAAACGGTTATTCAGCTTTGATGTTTGTTGGGTAGTATCCTTACTGTTGGTTCAAATTGGTCCAAAGCGGTTATTTGCACTCGTGCGGATCAGAAATCAGTCTTATGCCTAAAAAACATACTATAAATCGCGCGAATTTAGCGTATCGTTTACCAAAGCGAACCATACCGACAAACCAACCCTTTTATTCAACATCTCATTTATCTTTCATCATGCTGATTTTAGGCTAAAAAAATCATTCAATCGAATCATAAGTCTATCTCTCGTCTCAAGTTAAGATACGTTATCTTGCGATGGATCATTTGGATCATTTGGAACTCGCCTACATTTGTGCATATGGTGCATCCGATATCAAGTTCAACCACGTCACAACATTGTAAGCTGGAATGCAGAAAATATAACTAATGCGTTTTTGAATACCAACTCAAACCATGCCGGATCTCCGCTGTCATTAGCATACTCTATCTCTATGCACCAGGGGACTTTCCACCGCCTGACCGAGCGGCCACATGTCAAAGTCCTGCTCTTCCAATGCTGGCGCTGGTGCTAGAAACATTACTTTTCCTACTGTTTTACCTGTCCATAATCGGTGGTTCTTTCATTAGTTTCCTCTACTTCAGTACCCTGAACCTTCGCTGTGTCCAGTGTGCATGTGAAAAATTGAGCTATGCGAATTTGAATGCAACTTTGTACGGCCTTCTGACCGAACATCGAATAGACAATGAAGTCTTCTCTCTACGGACGAGAGCGCCACCAGGGGGTTGGAAGGGGCTCGGAAGGACATCTATTTGAAAATGATTACTCCGCAGCAGTCCACAGCGGCAGTCGCACGAAACTACCGAGAGGTACTTATGGTAATGAGGGATGAAAGAGGTTCCTACCTTGCACGATTCGAATCGCCACTAGCTGTGTGTGTTTGTTTTCGAAGTCAATGCAATGGTGGTGTTTACCAGCGGAGAGATGAATAATGATGGCTGTGATGCGATCAGTTGTTTTCAAACAACTAGAAATATGCAGCACCCAGGTTTTATTAGCTTTCTTCACGGACCATTGCCGGAGCGAAGCACACAGCGCAAGAAGAGGCACGCTAATTGCAAAATCCAATAAAGTCTATTCTTCTTCGCTGATGACTACCTACTACCTACTATGTCTCCGGTGGCGGCTGGTGGCGGCTGGTGTGTGGACACATCTCTCACCATTGATTATGAACAAAAACTAAATAATAATAAAAACAACAACAACATAACTTTGCATTGCTGAAACTCGCTGGAGCAAAACAACGACGACGACGACGACGTCTGTGACGGAATGTGAAATCGCACTGAAAGAAAAAGAAACACACAGTGCAGAGAACAATAATAATTGACTTATTACCGATAAATATTTTAATTGAATCCAATCCTAGCAGGCTCTGTTGCTAATAGCTGCGTCTCTCTCCCCCGCCCCTTTTTCAACAACCCACCGCGGCGCAAGCGTTCTTGGTGTCGATGCAAGGCCTGCTACTTTGTAGTGATCTCAGGTGCCACAATAAGAATCTTTCCGCACGATTTTCCACACCAAAGCGATCGCTCAGTCGGTCTTCGTTACTTTGTATGGCTCTATCTGTCCCTCGAGGGGTCTGTTGTAAACAGCATTCATTCCATCACGCGTGCCCATCTGGATAATTCATTTGGGTGCTGATCATCGCACAGTAGCACAGTGAGACAATCTGCGCTCGGGGAATTGGGCACAATTCAGTGGTGGTTGACCCACTGTGTAATTGTGGCTTAGGTACGGTGTGAAAGGAGCATTGCTACACAAAGCAATTAAAATGCCGAACCCATTTACCGCGACCGTCTAATTGAATTCAATTGTGGGGCCGCACAATTGACAATTTCGGATGACCCTCCAGGCCAAAGCGATTACGCAGTCGCGCTGCCGGGGGACTTAAGGATCGCCTAAAAACAACCAAGGTGAACTGAAAGTGGCATGTGTTATATTATCCAACATTGCAGAGCTCCGCCGCCCGGGGCAATACTGGCTTGTTTTTGGTCTAACTAGTGGACAAACAGCGAGAACCAGGCCGGTCCATCGTACCAAACAAACAATCAAGGTGATTGAGAGCAAGAGGAGCCAAGTGATGTTTTGCTGTGTTTATTGTGTTTTCAATCGGAAAGCGGGGAAACATGACACATGAATGCAGAAGGAGTTGAGTGCTCTTGGGGCAGAAAAAACATTTCATCTAGAGGTGTAAAGATCGGCTCCACGCTTACCGGATTGCAGTAGGTCAGTGTTGATTGCCGAGCACACCTTTTCTAGTCGATACGTATTACTTTAACCATCGACACATGGAAACATATTGTGGAACAGGCAGCAGATTAATCCACCTGGAGAGATATAATTTATGTAATTATCCAGTGGTGGAGGTCAGACTGAAAGGGACCTACAACAATCTTAAGTCCGGATTTGACTTTAGGAATTTACACGAAATTCCGTGGAATGCTACTGATGATTAACATGACCGCTAAGCGTTCAGTCAGAACTGAACTCTCAATTAATTTCTACCTTCTACTCAATTTTACTTTACAGTGAGCATGAGCATGAGCATCCCAAGTAACAATATTAGTTATATTCCAACCGTATAGCACTCATCCCGGCTTTGTTGATAAAACTACATTCAAAGCTGTTTTGTCCACCAACACCTCCTCTATACCTCTTCAAAGCGAAAATGTGTACAAAGTGGCCCACTCTATAGACGGTTTTGCAAACAAATGTTTAAAACCTTCACAAGATTTTGAAAATGTTCAAGTTAAAGATTATATGACCACTTTAGAACCTTAATAAAACCTATTGATGTCATCAAAACCAGCATAGGGCCAAATGGCCACTCAAAGGTCAATCTTCTCGATGATATCGTGGTTGGTTTTAGTTGTTCTGCTTTGTTCGATTCTCTGATCTTCTTGTTAATTTAACAGTAGATAATATCGAAGAAAAAAAGTTCTAGTGTTGCGGGAAATTTTGTTTGATAGCAAAATATCCAAAAAAAATTGAGTTTTTTATTGCTTATCATGCTCCAAATCATAAGCGCATTTAATTTTCTAATGAATATTGGCACGATAAGCGCCTCGGAGGTTATGTGAATTTACATCAACAAAAACAAAATTGAAATAAATATATTCAATAAATTAGTCATGAATTTCCTGAAAATTTATGGAATTATATAAGGTTATCAAACAGAATGCCAAAATCAGTCTCTGATCTACAGTTCATTTGTATTACATTTGAAATTATTTGATTTCCAGTGGCATACAACAACTTCAAGCGGCTTATCTTAAAGTTGTTATCAGGAACTTTTCTTTAGTTCTAAAGACCTTAAACCTTCATTAGAAGTTCCTCAGAGTTTCAGGACATTTTACTTTGAACTTTAAGAGCAATTCCTCAGATCTTCAGAAGAAATTTCTGAGAACTACAGAAAAAGTTCCTGAGAACATCTGGAGAAGTTTCTGAGAATTTCTGAAGAAGTTCTTTCAAACTTTAATAGAAGTTCATGAAGAAGTTCTCTCGAACATCATAAGAAGTTCGTTCTAACTTCAGAATAAGTTCCTTTGAATTTCAACATAAAGGTTTTTTGAACTATAGAAAAAGGTTCTTCGGGGGGCGACCCCAGGGCAGTGGTTAACATCACTACCTCTCACGTCAAAGTCACGAGCTCGAGCCACACCCCTGGAGAAGTTACGAAAATACTCAAGAAGTTTTTGAGTGACCACGACGGTAGATCAACCACCCAGGGCTGAAAATTTCGATAATAAAGGGATAAAAAAAAGTTCCCTTGAACTTTAGAAGCAGTTCCAGTGAACTTCGGAAAAAGCTTGTTCTTCAGAAGAAGCCGCTGTGAACTACGGACGAAATTTCTTTGAACTTCAGAAGAAGTTACTTAGGATTTCAGAAGAAGTTCCTTCTGTACTTCAAAAGAAGTTTGTTCGAACTTCAGAAAATGTCCTTTGATCAGAAAAGTTTCGAAGAAGTTCCTTCAGAAAAATTTCCTATGAACTTAAGAAGAAGTTTTTACAAACTTAAGTAGAAGCTCCCTTGAAGCTCGTTCCGTTGAATTTCAGTGAAAGTGTCTTTGACCTCGTGTAGGACTTCCTCTTATCTTTAGAAGAAAGGCCTTCGAACTTTAGTTCATAAGTCTCTGTGAACATCAGCAAAAAAAAAAATCGAACTCTAAAAGAAGTTAGTTTGAACTACAGAAGAAGTTCCTAGGAATTTCAGAAGAAGTTCGTTTGAACTTCGAAAGAAGTTTCTCCAAACTTCAGCAGAAGTTTCTTGAAGAGCATTAGTAATTTCTCTGAACTTCAGTAGAAGTTTGTTTGAACTTCAGTAGAAGTTTGTTTGAACTTCAGTAGAAGTTCTTTTGAGCTTCAACAGAAGTTTCTTTGAACTTCAGAAAAAGAGTAAGTTAAGACGTCCGATTCAACTTAATTATAAGGTAAGAAGTCCGATAACTTCAGAGGAAATTTGAAGTTAGTTTGAACTTCAATAGAAGTTTCGTCAAACTTTAGAAGAAGTGCCTTCGATGGACATTAGAAGAAATTAATTTAAACTTCTAAAGAAGTTCCTCCAAACTATAGAGGAAGTTAGAACTTCTAAAACAGTTTCTTAGAACTTCAGAATGAGTGAAGTCCTCATGAACTTCCAACGGAGTTCGTTCAAACATTAGATGAAGTCCCGAAAAAATTCAGAATATGTTGATAAGAACTTCAAAAGAAGTTCGTTTAAACTTCAAAAGGAGTTCCTTCGAACTAAAGAAGAATATCCTTCGAACTCCAAAGGAAGTTCATAAGAAGTTTAGAATAATTTCCTCGGAACTTCAGAAGAAAGCCCTTCGATTTTCATAAAAAATTTCTTTCTTACTAAAAAGGATTTTTTGTGAACTTTAGAATAAGTACCTTCGAACTTAAGAAAAAAAAATTAGAAGTTCCTTTGAGCTAAAAAAGAAGTTAAAGCGTTCCTTTGAAATTTGGAAAAAGCTCCTACTAACTTCAAAAGAAGTTCCTCAAAACATCAGAGGAAGTCCCATCGGGCTTCAGAAAAAGTTCTCAAGAATTTTAGAAGAAGTTTCTCCAAACTTCAGCAGAAGTTTCTTTAAGTTCATAAGTAGTTTTTTAAACTTCAGTAGAAGTTTCTCTGAACTTCAGTAAAAGTTTTTTTGAACTTCAGTAAAAGTTCTTTTGAACTTCAGTAGAAGTTTCTTTGAAATTCAGAAAATGAAGAAGTTACGAAGTCCGTTCGAATTTCAGAGGAAATTTGAAGTTAGTTAGAACTTCAGAAAAAGTTCCGTCAATCTTTAAAAGAAGTACCTTCGACAGACATTAGAAGAAGTTAATTTAAACTTCAAAAGAAGTTCCTTCAAACTATAAAAGAAGTTGGAACTTCTAAACCAGTTTCTTAGAACTTCAGAATAAGTGAACTCCCATGATCTTCTAACGAAGTTCATTCAAACATTAGAAGAAGTTCCCAAGAAATCCACAATATGTTAATAAGAACTTAAAAAAAGTTTGTTTAAACTTCGAAAGAAGTTCTTTCAAACTAAAGAAGTATTTTTTTCGAACTCCAAAGGAAGTTTGTTCGAATTTCAGAATAATTTCCTCGGAACTTTAGAAGGAAGCCCTTCGATTTTAAGAAAAAAATCTTTCGAACTAAGAAGGATTTGTTCGAACTTCAGAATAAAAACGTTCAAATTTCAGAAAAAGTTTCATCAAAGTTCAGTAGAAGTTCCTTTGAACTTCAAAAGAAGTTAAGAAGTTCCTTTGAACTTCGGAAGAAGCCCGCCTCCAAAAATCAGAAGACGTACCATCGGACTTCAGAAAAAGTTCCTACGAAATTAAGAAGAAGTTCTTGAGAATTTCAAAAGAAGTTTCTTTGAACGTCACAAGAGGTTTCTTCGAACTTCAAAAACATTTCTTTAGACCTTCAGAATAATTTTCTTCAAACTTCAGAAGAAAGTAGTTCGATTTCCAGAATAATGTTACTTCAAATTGCAAAGGAAATTTCTTCTTACTTTCTCCAAATTCGAGAAAACTTCTTCAGAACTAAAAATAAGTTCCTGATAACAGGATGTTCAGGAGAAGTTCTTAAAAATTTGAAAGGAATTGCTTAGAAATTCAGGGAAAGTTACTACGAACTTCAAGAGCAATTCCTCAGATCTTCAGAAGAAGCGTCAGGAGAAGTTCCAAGTGCCTGAAAACATTCAGGAGAAATTCCTTACAACTTCCGAATACGTTCCTAAGAATTTCAGAAGAATCCTTCGTAATTCATAAGGAGTTCTTTAAGCTTAGCCAGAAGTCCTTTCAAACTTTAGAAAAATTCCCTTAAAACTTCCTTCGAACTTCTGAGTAATTCGAATTTTAGAACATGTTCCTTTGAAATTAAGAAAAATTTCCTGCGAATTTCAAAATAAGTTCCTGCAAAGTTCAGAAGAAGTCTCTGCGAACTTCAGCCGAAGTTCCTTCGAGCTTCTAAAGAAGTTCCTAAGAATTTCAGAAGAAGTTCTTTTGGGCTTCAAAAGAAGTTCCTTCTTAACTGAAACGAAGTTGGTTCGAACATCAGAATAATTTCCTCGAGCATTATCCGCTTGTTTCATGCCCGTAGATAACTACCGGTCCCATCAGCGTCTTGTACCTGATACACTTGGTGAAGTTGGCCAGACCTATGGGTCTTGTGAAGACCATAGCAGAAATGATTTACAGCTATTATGCGTCTTCAAATTTCTCTGTTGCAGTTGTTATCTGACGTCACCAATGATCCAAGGTACACAAACTCATCTACCACCTTAAACTCATGTCTGTCGATAATCACACTTTTGCCTGCGCGAGCTCTACCTTGCTTGGTTCCTCCTGCAATCAGATACTAAGTCTTCGACATATTCATCCAATCTGAAATCTGGTAAGTTCTCTTTCACCACACGTACATATATTCTCAGAGCGGTTAATGGCGCTATAACCATAAGCCAATTGGGACTAGGACTATAGTTAATGCTTAAGTCACAACTGTTTGGAGAGAAATGGAGCATCACTTAACTTTCCTAGATTAGATGCTCTCAACGACCATTTTTAAATAATATATTGTTCTGTACACCAAACAGGACATTTTGTTTAACTTTCCTCTTGAAGGCAACCCAAGATACCTCGTCCTCCTATCTCCAACGGTTAGCATGGACGTGGCCAGGTGAGCGATCGAGGAGTGTTTCGTGGATATTATTCCGTGTAGAAACGTATCAGCAACTGGTTTCTGTCTCATGGTGACATGCAATGTCTTCAACGAATTATTCTCCATCTTTGCTCCATCCACGAGGTGTACAAATGTCAACGCTAATGCTAATGCTAATCCTAATGTAACTAGTATTGCCAAGTCGATAAATCAAGAACATTAACTCAAATAAGATCGATGTTTTCGATTTGTCGACTTGTAATCGCAGTTAAATGTAGTCAAATTTAAGTGACTCCACTTATGACGAAAGTGAGTCAAAAACGACTTGAAACTGAGTTAAAATGGATGGCCTCTTTCCGAATTTAATTCTCTTGTTTGTAAACAAGCGTTTTTCATTCTATTATAATATTATTCTGGTCGACAAAATCAGAAAAAATTCTGGATGGTAAACTCAAAAGTTCAGAATTATCTCACCACGCGGCGCTAGTGTGCATGTAAATTTACTTTATAACCTGAATCTCGAGATCCTTGACATAGAGCTAGTTGAGGTCTTCGACAAAGATGTTTGGTTGATTAAGGCCTTCGGATGGTATCAACTATATTTCAGAGCTCTTCCGCTACGTGGCACTAATGTACATGTCAACTTTGTGTATTACCTGTATATCTGTGAGATCTAAATCGTGTATAACTTTACTGTTTTTTTTTTGTAATGTTAGTTGTAGAATTATAAACTTCCAGACGCTTGACCCAACAGTTCAGAATTATCTCACTCCGTGGCGCTAGTGTGCATGTGAATATCGGGATCCAGATTATTCCTGTATAAGCTGGATCTCGGCATTAGTGACATATAGCAAATTGGCATAGGGGTATCGGATGGCGTAGTCGGTAAGCGTACGATCTGGTAGAGGCGGCGGATTCGATTTTCTGCCGGTCTAGGAATCTTTCGAGTTGGAAAATTTGTGGACTTATACAAAGTCATGCATTGGTGTTGGCATAGAAAGCTCTCAATTAATAACTGTGATAGTGCAATTAGAACACTAAGTTAAGAAACAGGCAAAAACTCGTTTGAAGAGCGCCAAAGCCAGGAAGAAGAAGAAGTAATATGGCATCTTCAGAAAAGATGTTCTCTATTCGAGGGATCAGACGTTTTTGAATGGTGGTACATCAGAATTCGTTCGCAACGTGGCGCTAGTGTTCAAGGGAACGCTTTTGTAATGTCTGTATTTTGATATCAAGATCATGTACGAATTCATTGTTTTTAGGAAATGTATTTATGTAATCTTGGTCTTTCAGACGGCAAAATTCATAGTTGAGAATTATTTCACTGCGTGGCACTGGTCTGCCTGTAAACTGCTATGTAATGAATGCTTATCGCTAGTGCACTGATTACCCCAATATAGGCATTTTTGATACATTCCTCTGACATCTTGGGTTAGTCCTTCAGAGAAGCTTTTCACAAAAACCGGGTAAGTCCTTCAAAACCTTCATGGAAGTCCTTCAAAAACTTCATAGAAGTTCTGCACAGAACATCAGGAAAATGTTTCAGAGAACTTCAGAGAATTTCTGTGGGAGAAGTTCAGGGAAGTTTTTCAAGGAACTTCAGGGAAGTTCTTCAGAGAACTGCAGGAAAGTCTTTCAGAGAACTTCATGGAAGTTCTTCAGAGAACTTCATGGAAGGTCTTCAGAGAACTTCAGGAAGCTGTGCAGAGAACTTTCTTGAAAAACTTTCAGGTAAATTCTTCATGGAAGTTCTTCAGAGAACGTCAAGGAAGTTCTTCAGAGAACTTCAGGAAGTACTTAAGAGAACTTTAGGGAAGTTCTGCAGAAACCTTCATGGAAATTTTGCAGAGAACATCAAGCTAATTTTTTCAGAGAACTTTAGAGAAATTCTGCGGAGAAGTTCAGGGAAGTTTTTCAAGGAACTTCAGGGAAGTTTTTTAGAGACCTGCAGGAAAGTTTTTCAGAGAACTTCATGGAAGTTCTTCAGAGAACTTAGTGGAAGTTTTGCAGAGAATTTTCTTGAAAAACTTTCGGATAAGTTCTTCAAAGAAGTTCTTCAGAGAATGTTCAGAAAGTTCTTCAGAGAACTTCAGGAAGTACTCAAGAGAACTTAAGGGAAGTTCTGCAGAAAACTCCAGGGATGTTATTTTGAGAACTTCATGGGTGTTATTCAGAGAACTTCAGGAAATTTTGTAATAGAACTCAGGGAAGTTCTGGCAGAGAACTTCATAGAGAACTTCATAGAAGTTCTTCACAAACTTCGGGTAAGTCCTTCAGAAAACTTCCTCAAGGTTCTTGGAAGACTTCAGGATAGTTCTGCAGAGAACTTTAGGGAAGCTCTTCAATGAACTTCATGGAAGTTCTGAAGAGAACACAACTAACTAACAACTTTCGGGTTGGTCTCTTCAGAGAAGTTTTTCACAAAGCTTCGGGTAAGTCCTTCAGAGAACTTCGTCAAAGTTGTGCAGAGCACTTCTGAAAGTTCCTCATAGAACTTCAGCGAAGATATTCAGAGAACTTCAGAAAAGTTCTACGGAGAATCTTCAGGAATTCCTCTGCAGTGAACATCACAGATATTATTCAGAGAATTTCAGCGCAGCTTTTGCAGAGAACTTCAGGGAAATTATTCAGAGAACTTCAGGGGAATTCAGCAGATAATATCAGGGAATGCTTTCAGAGAAAATTCAGGGAAGTTCTTTAAAGAACTTTAGAGAAGTTCTTCACCAAACATTGGGTAAGTCCTTCATAGAACTTCATCACTTGGCAAGATCACGTACCAATAAATTCGGATTTTGCTTCCGTTCGCACAAAAATGAGTATGCGTACTTGACCACTTGATTCGACGCCATTTACCGAATATAACGTGTGAATTAAAAAAATGGACTTTTTTCGATGGCGATTAAAAAAAGAGCAAAGACAGATAGTACACTGCTTTGATAAATTTCCTATGGAAGGTTATTATTTAAGCTTACCGGTAGCAATTCTACGCCCTTGCGAGCGGCCTTCCTGCAGTTAACCGGATCATTCGCCATGGTGGACGAAAACATGCGTGTAGGCATGTATTTGAATTCTTTTTCGTTTTATTTAATATCAATTCCTCCTCAGTTTTCGCGAAAAATTGTTGGAGTAGATCTTTACGCTTCAGGTTGTCCCAGAAATTATCGATGGACGCAGCTGGGGACGTTGCGGCGGCCCATCACTGACTTAGGTACCATATCGATATTCAGCCGTCCCATCTCCTCCAACGGATCGTTTCAGATTGGGCCGGATGCCAGATCTCGGCCAGAACTCCGCGTCTTTGCCCTTATGGTATCTTTAGATGAACGATGCAACTTCCGCAGGTATTTCGTATTATAAATTTCCCGCTTAAGGCCAGTCAGGAGCGAATGAAGAGCGGTTTGTCATCCCCTTCTCGCTGATTATCAGCCACAGCGGCACCTTCTTGGGGAATTGCGGTGTGTGAAATGAACTTCACTTCGAAGCTTACTTCCCTAGTGGGGAAGCAAAACATGAAGTGCCCTGCCAGTCGTTGCAATCCAGGGGTGAGATAGGCCACATCGTCCATCACCACCGCCACGTCGCGATTCGCCGGAAAATCGAGTTGACCTATTTATTCAGCCGCTGCCGCTGCGTCATTGCCTGCAGCTACGAAACCAGTGGACGCGACTTCCGCTTCCTGACATGTATGTCCATGTTCGCCAGGTACTTTTTCACTATTTGGTCGGTTGAACCGACGTCCCGGCTGCTGCGATGCGCAGCGAAGTAGCCACTTCCTTCCCTCGGTCTTCCTCTTCTTCAGCATCCTTTTGGAGCTTCTTGTCGCCCAGGGCCTTCGGGCCGTTAGAACCGGGCTTTCT